>PVKN010024468.1:0-14445 GCA_004027915.1 Capromys pilorides
CAAGCCCAGGTCCCGGCAAGGTGTGCGGCCCGGCTCCAGGTGTCAGTGTCGTGGCCGGAGGAGCTGTGGCTTGGGGGAGGTGGGGGGGGGGCGCTGGAGGTGCAGTTCCCAGGAGGCGGGGACACCTGATGCTGGGCAGATAGCATGGGGCAGGGGTGGCAAAGCAGTTCTGGGAAGGAGCAGCCCCGTGCAGAGCCCCGCGCAGAGAGCCTCCGTGCACGGAGCCTGCAGCCGCGACCTGTCCCACAGTGATGTTGGGGGAGAATGCTTTGGAGAACTAGCATCGTTCACCCAGCTGCGTGCAGCCTGGGGGCGGTTGTTAAAAACACTAGAGCAGGGCCGGCGAGATGGTTCAGTAGTCTAAAGCGCCTGCTTAGGAAAGCTCAGGCAACTGCAGGGACTGAGATTCGATCCCCGGCACCACATGCTGCACCAGCCCCACCACCAGGGCAGGCTGAGCCAGCCATTAAATAAATAAATAAATAAATAAATCAATCAATCAATCAATCAATAAATCAATAAATCTTTAAAAAAAAAACAAAAAACACTGTAGATCAGAAAGCGGCGTAGAACAGCCAGCCCTCCGTACAGTGACGGAGAACAGACGCAGCGCATCCGTACCTGACCCAGGCCTTAGAACTCCTGTGGTACTGAGACAAACCCTGTAAGCAGCGCAGTAACTAAGCACAACTCCTCCGCCCCTGCATTATGGCACTCCGGAATATTACATCTTCAAATGACCCCTAGTTTCCATTAACTAAGTCACCTTCTGTATGAAGACACGGTTATGAATGTGAGGAGCATTTCAGCCGACATCATCTTACTGCATTAAATACTTGGTAGGCTCTATGTTTTTAACACATGTGGCAGCAGCAGAATCTGAATGATCCCCACCTAGAATGTTCTACTAGCACCCAGGCACTGGACTGCTCTGCATGCCTCCTGGCTGGAATGTTCAGGAGACTCAACTGGAGAAGCTTGTTAAGATGTATTTCCTGCTAAAGATAAGATTTCATATTGATGGAATATGTTGCTTTGTCTTGTTTTGTCTGATAATATTAGAGATTGAGCCAGGGATGTCCTGCCCTGGGCCACATCTCAGTCCTTTATTTTCACCTTGCCACAGAGTCTTGCTAAAGCGCCCAGGTTGGCCTTGAACTTGCGGCCCTCTGGCCACAGGATCCCGAGTCAGGTAACAGGCCTGCCCTCTGACCATCATGAAGTGGGTGATTCTGTGCATGATGACTGTGACATCCATCTCTTAAACACGTGTACGGGGGCTAATATAACTAACAGGCACTTTCTGAAATTTTTATAGAAATTTGAAACCATGGGTTTATTTTTGTACTCATGGGAAGATTGAAGTGTGGTGTGCTGTGTCAGGAAACACAGATGGCAGAAGGACAGCCTGAACTGTCGCTGGGCTGGATCCAAGGGGGCTCCTAAAGCAGAGACAGGCAGGAGCTTGTTGGGAGACTCCTTGCAGGCTCTCTGACTTCTGTGGACAAAGAGAATTCCTAGGGCATAAGAGTAAGGCACACGAGATGAGATGCAAGTTAGGATGAGATTTGAGGATAGCACGCTCAAGAGACAGAGGTGCACTGAGTTGGAGCTATGAGGTTTCTGGGGCCCTGGGCATGTCTTCCAGATGGGTGACCTGGCACATGCATGTCCACTGTCTGCTTACCCAGCTGGCAGGCCATGCCAGGGTGCAGGGTATGTACACACGCTGACATGAAGGCCTGCTGCCTGCGGGCACTGCTGCCTCCCTGGGATGGAGGAAGAGCCATTTCCAGGTGCAAAGGACAGGTCCAGAGCCCAACCTGCAGGCTGTGTCTTTACGGCTGTTGGGAATATTTTGCAATAACTTGTCTGTCCTGAAACTGCAGCTTTCCCAAAATTTCAATTATGAAATCCTAGTTTTCATGCCGTTCTTTCAGCCTGATTTTAAAAATTTCCTCTATTCTACCCAAACTGGGTATGGTAGAGTCATAGGCTCCGGGGGACACTCTGTGTGTGTACTTGAGCTTATTTTGCTGGTTGGGGTCTCTGGGGGCAGGACCCTCTCTCCCAGTGAAGAAAAACATACACAGATAGATATCTGTTAAAAAGACAGCTGTCAGGCTAAGGAACAGCGTCTGTTGCTAGAGAAATGGCCACTGTAATTGGCTAACTGAAAAGAAGAATTGCAGGCATGGAGAGCGTCTATTACTTCTTCTGGAGAGTGAACCCTGTTCTCAGGTGGGGCTTCGATGTTCTTCAGAAGCCCACTTGTTTCATCCAGAAGGAACTCGGCTCTGTTCCTGCCACATTAGTAGGCTCTGCAGAGACGTACGGAAAGCTGAAGGGAGGACCTACCGGCCCCTCAGTCAGGGGGAACGTGTAGGTTAATTCTCTGTGACACTGGTCAGACTGGGTGCTTTGTAGGTGAAGGAAGATTGCTCTGACAGGTTCAGAAGCCTCTCTGTAGCCCAGGGAGCTGCAGGCCCAGAGAAGGCTGCGTGTCACATGCCCTAGCCAGCTCTGAAGTGGCTGCTAAGCCTCTCCAGGGAAAACAAAACCCCAAACAAACCAAGACAACAGAAAACCTCCCTCGCTGACATGAGGACAAGACATTTTGTTCATGTGAAGTTCTAACAGTCTATCTCCTATTGCAGTGAGAAAGACAGGATCAGGAGCAGAGCGTTCTACTCTCTAGCCTTTCAGATACATGCAAGTTCAAGCTTTTCTCCTCTGACAAATCCAGAGATTAGCACATCTGGGCAGACGCAGCTGCCCTTAAGGCAGGAGCTTAGGGTGTGGCCCCAGTGACTTATGGAGACCAGCGCCCTGGGAACAGTGGGAGACTGCTGTCTCCAGCTTTGCACTGGACACTATGGACGTGACGTCAGCCGAGGAGTGGGAGGGGCAAAAGATTCCCACGGTTAAGTGCCTGGCCACTGCGCTGTCTCATTCACTGCTGTCTCTGTCACCCTGAAGCAGTTTCAATAACTGCAAAAGCACATCAC
Source organism: Capromys pilorides (assembly GCA_004027915.1). Classification (NCBI taxonomy): domain Eukaryota; kingdom Metazoa; phylum Chordata; class Mammalia; order Rodentia; family Capromyidae; genus Capromys; species Capromys pilorides. The sequence continues at coordinate 3,009 of PVKN010024468.1, forward strand.
CATTTGTGCCTGTTCTGTCCAAGTCTTTGTTCAAGACAACACGAACCCAGCTAGGTTCTACAGAGAACCGAACACCCCAAGCCCCCGTGACGCGTCCGTCTTTCTGCACTGGCTTCCTTAATGTAGAGTTTTTACCTTCATGGTCACAGGGTGGCTGCTGCCGAAATACCAGGCATTGCATTTTTGCTCCTGGAAGAAAAAGCAAAATGATACAAAAACAATAAAACAAAACAAGGCAACAAAACAATAAAACCAACGGAACAACAACAAAAACAGAAAACATCAGAGTGGAATGAAGGCTAAGACTCTTTGCTCTGAAAATCTTTACTAGATTCTAGATGCCAAAGAAGGTGACTTGCATCTAGTGGTCCTGGCATGTTCGGTGGGCATCTACAGAAATGTTTCAGATAGTGAGATGAGTTTTTTGTTTTGTTTTGATTTTTGAAACCTTTATACATTTTTTGGTGAGTGGATAGCCCCATCAAGTTAGCAGCTTGGCGGCAGGAGGAAGAGTGTGGAGGCTGTGCACCCGGCATGAGTTTATCATTCCTAGAACCTTCCACTTGCCTATTTCCAGCTGAGCCACACGGAGCCGTTATCCATTCCTCTGCTTATGTTCACAGCCTGGTTATGATTCTGCTTCAAAGAACAGAGGGGTAGGGGAAGCAGACTGCTGATCTGTGAGATGATGACAAACAGAAATCATGACTGGCGCTTGGAAGGAAAGGAGATACAATTTTCTAATAAGATGTCTTCGGCAGAGGTTCTGTGCAGGAGCAGCATCCCAGTGAAAGCAGGCTTCCTAGAGCTGAACACTGGGCAAAAAGACGGGCGAGTCATGAAGAACCGCTTCACTCCGTAGGTGGCAGAAACGCTAAAAAGCAAGAGTTAAGAGCCACTTATCTCCAAAGGAAGATTACCTGGAAAGTTAGAATGGTGAGTAAAAGAGAATAGAGGGGCCAGCGAGATGGTTCAGCTGTCTAAAGTACCTGCTTAGGACAGCTTAGGCAACCGCAGGGACTGCAGTTCAATCCCTGTGACTGCATGCTGTGCCAGCCCCAACTCAGGGCAGGCTGAGCCGGCCATAATGCAAAAAAAAGAGAGAGAGAGAGAGAGAATAGAAATGCGCTGGCTCTCCTAGGCTGCTTTTCTAGAACTCTGTCCTATTGAAAAGTAACAAAAAGAATATTATAAATCATTAAATATTAAATATAGCATATCAATGTATGCAAAATGTATCTCCTATGCCTACAACTAAAATATTTTTCTGCTTCCATACAGATCTGTGAAGTCAGCTTCCCGATGTGACGTAGGGCTGGAATACTGTCCTGTCACACACACCAAGCAGTCGCACTTGCATGCAAAGTGCATCAGTCGTTATGTCACTCTCCCAGTGGGCAATGTACTGCAGTGAGCAAAAGGTTCTGAAATTTTTCCAACGAACGTCTTGATCGGCGCGTTCAGCTGGCGTGGGGCTGCGCACCGCTCGGAGTCTCGAGCCCTGAGGAAGGTTTCCTGAGTAGGTTTTAAGGCTGAGAAATGTTCCCTAACGCTGTTTAAAGATGAATTTAACACGTAAGGTGGAGCCTAGTAATGTTTACATGCAGGCTTTACTGTTGCCTTTTCTCTACCTCTCTGGATGTACAGAAAACAAAACAAACAAACAAACAAACAAAGAGATAGAAAGGATAATGAAAGGGAACATGATTTTTCCTAAGGCATCGATTGGACTCCACATTTGATGATTGGTGAAAACTCAGCTTTCTCACACCTCCTCTCTTAATTTTTCTGAGCTTCTGGGTCGACGAGTAGGCAGAATCCGCAGTCTTGGCTTCCAAATGAGGAAGAAACGCTCACAGTGGCGCCAGTGATCCCGAGGACCTTAGATGACAGTCCCTTGTGTGTCTTAGGAGGCCTTTGATCCTCCATCTTCTCAAGAGAGTTTTACAACCATCCCTTCTTTTCTGGGTTCCTTGCCTTCCTGTACAGTTCTTATTCAGTATCGACAGTAGCCCTCCACTTTTATGCATTATTATAGTTTTTATATGGGCTTGATGCTTTAGCATCTTTTCTCTTATTTTAGTAATTATAGAGAAAAATATTGCACATATCTATATACTAAACATGCATAGTGTACGTGTACTGATTAATAAAATAACATATAATAATCAAAATTTTATGAGTAAAATTTTAAGCTTATGAAAACATCTCTGTAATACCTTGGATCTGGGCTGAGAGGTAGTCATTTTGAAGTAACAATGGTGAAAATAAAGCAGTGGATTGTCCAGACACATGAAAATAATTCTCTTTATCGTCCTTCTCTATGGCTTTTTATTGTCTAACTTTGTTCACCTCCAAGTTGCAAAGAAGTTTTGGGGATAATTATTTGTTAAAGACTATGGTGGTTTTTTTTGGTTTAGTTTAATGGAAAGCCAAAGAGCAAGAGAGTTAAAATTCTGGGAGGGATTAATTAGTCAATTTTTGAGGTCCTTGAATAATAAGACTGAAATTGTATTGGATGCCAAGAATTCGTAGTTAACCTTATCTGCATATTTTCACCTCTCCTTTCCTCTTCTCTGGAATGGCACAGGGCACAGCCCAGTTAACCAGCATACCGATGACGTGGGCAGAGCTCACAGGTGTAAGTCAGTAAGAGTGTCGGGAAGATGAGATGACTCACCCCGCACCCCGCACCAGATCCCGGGTGCTGCGGTAAACACAGAGCACACAGTGTTGACCCAAGATGACTTTCTTGCCATTTAATACCAAAAACAAAAAACAAAAAACACCCAGGAAAGAAGAAGGAAAGAAGGAAGGGAGCTGGAGGGAGGGAGAGAGGAAGAGAGGGTGAAAGGCAGGCAGGCAGGCAGGAAGAAAGAAGGAAGGAAGCAGAAAGAAAAATACCGCATGTGTCCACCATAGGTCTCCACACACTGTGGGTCAGTTATTTCAGAAACACCTTTGTCTTTCAACACACTGCACTGCCACAAACATAAGCAAGTACGAAACTGGCATTCGCAGAGAGCTTGGCTTACGACTGCAGCAGCTGGCTGATTAGGGGAAACACGGGGACACAGGGCTCTGAAGCACTGAGATCCACTTTCTCTCAGTGATGTTGCCCCTTCAGACACTTGACTGGCTGCCATGACCAGGGGGGAAGAAAACAAGCCGTATTATCTGTTCATTTGAATTTAAGAAAAAGAGAGGAGATGCTTTCTTCTTTCTCTTTCTGTTATTTTTTATCAACTAGATAAGTGCTCTCAAAAAGTAAGAGAAATGAATGTACAAAAGGCTCCGACACTCCAATCTCTGCTAAATTACGGATGATTTGCTTTTCAAAAACTGCTGTGATTGAAACTGGACGTGCAAGGCAACCTGCAAGATGAAATAACTTTCTTTTACTCTCTAGTAAAACTGCATATCGATCTCCCTTAAAATTAGTGGCATTCATTAGGGTGAAAGGGGGCATATTTTGACATTAATAAATCATATAATGTTAATGGCAAATCAAAGTTATAAAATTAATTCCTAACTATAGTAGATATAAAAACTGGCACAGTTTATGACTGGATGTGATGTGGTCGATACTGTGCTCACTGCAGGCAGAAGGAAACATGCCCAAAACAATTTTTCTACAGAATCCAGAAGGGTTCTTCGAAAACTAATCCTGGAAATTCAGTGAGGTCACATTGGCTAGCTATCAACTAGAGTGTACCATGCAGTTAAAAGGGAAAATAACTACTTCCACATATCTGTTTTCTTTGTTATGTTTTTCTGTTCTTTATGTAGTGATTGACCAATCAGTTTAGTCAGAAACCAATAAAATTTTCACAGCTGATGTGCTGCTCAAGCACGGTAGCTAAAACTCAGGATTGTGACAGCCAATGGAGCATGGATTATTTTTTTCTGTACTGAGAAAAGAAATCGTCAGTCTTTTAGTGAAATATGCCCTAAAAATGCTGAAGACATTGGCTATGAGGAGAAATAATATAATGAATGTGAAAAGATAGATGAGAAATTTTGGCAAATATCTCAAATATGGAATTTCAATGAAAACTAGTAGGGGGTTGGCCAAATAGCTCAGAAGATGAAAGCATCTGCTAGCAGGTGCAGGGGCCAGGGGCTTGGTCCCTAGGTCTTCCATGTCAGCCTTGCCCCTGGGGCAGCTAAGACAGCAGTGAATATGGGGCGTGGTGGCACACAGGTGTAATCTCGGTTCTTGGGAGACTGTAAACAGACAATCACCACAAGCCGCATCTAGTAGTGAGACCCTGAACACCCTGTAGACCCTTCCCTAACATACAGATCCCCATTTATTTTTTATTCTTTTTTTGAGGGGGAGGGTCTACAGGGTGTTCAGGGTCTCACTACTAGATTGGACTCATAGTGACCTGCCTGTTTACAGCCTCCCAAGAGCTGGGATTACAGGCATGCAGTACCATGTCCAATCTAAAGCCTTTCTTTCTTTCTTTCTTTCTTTCTTTCTTTCTTTCTTTCTTTCCTTCTTCTTTTTTTAAATTTTTTTTGTAGAATGGGGATTGAGCTAAGTCCCTTGAGCTTGCCAGGCAAGTGCTTATTCTACTGAGCTATCTCCTCAGCCTCTCCTTCCCTAAAATACAAAAAATGAAAAAAGAAAATAAAAGAAAAAGACACAGGCTACACGCCACTCTAGATAGTACAGAGGCTGTGAACACAGAGGGGCCAATCTCCCCTCTGGTCCACATTCACCAAGGAGCCCCAGGGCTCAGCAACAGCTCAAGGAATGGGGGCCCAGGAGAGAAGAGGGCCTGGCCAGGCCCCTGCAAGTCAGGGCTGGCACAAAGCCTGAAGCCACCACTCTACACTCCTTACCTTCCTAACAGTACTGTGAGCTGGGGAGGGAGGCAGTGCAGAGCGTTTTCCCATCATGACAGGAAGGAAACCATTCTTTTCTAGAGAAAATAAAGGAAATCTCAGGGCTCCTATTCTACTCAGATGTGTGTCTGTGCTCCACAGTGATGGATACTCAGGTCAGCTCTGGCTATGACCACAGAGGACTGCAAAGAGAAGGGTCCAGAAGCTCTAGCTAGCCGTCCTGTTCACCGACTCGTCAATTGGAGCTGATGATCCATTACCCAGCATGCTTGTGGAAACAAAGGACTAGAGGAAAAGAGATGCTAAGCTCAAAGGAGACAGACATCCCAGATAATGAAAAATACAGGCATAAAAAAAACAAGGAAAACAAAATTCAAACAAAATTTTTAGGGTTTTTTTTTTTTTTTTTTTCATTTTAGGAGAGGATCTCTCAAACAAAATTTCCCTCAAAGAATATTATCAGGGATATTAGAGAACATTTGGCATCTATAGATAAGAATGGTTAGTATACAAAATTATTATCTAAAAATAATGCAATTTGAAATTATTACTGCTGTATTCGATTCACAAAAATAAATCAGATATGACACAAATGCTAACATTTTAGAAAACCATAAAACAATGTTTTGAAAGACCTCAGAGAGGAAAACAGAAAAGAACACATAGTCAATGCCGCATATGAAACAACTTTTAGTGAGTGTTTCACCAAGAGAAATGACAGAAATTACAAGGAAGATATTTTCAAAGTAGCAAAACAAGAATATCTCCCAATGCACACTGCCCACTGAAGGCTTCAGTCCCAAGGCTTTTATACTCCCAGCAGTGTTCCATCTCTAACAGTCTCTAATGATCTCTAACTGTTCTAATGGTCTCTAATGGTCTCTAGGTCAGCCATTATGTCTGCAGCGGAAGACAGAAGAATCTGCTACCGAAAGCTAAAGGATCCAATCTGGAGGCTGAAGAGTCTGTGCTGGAAGCCAGGAGATGAAGTCCAAGCTGACTGTGAAGACTAAAGTTCATCCAAAGAGGTGGAATGCTGAATTCTTCGTCAACCTTTATTTTGCTGAGTTATTCTGGGCCAGGGCCCTCATGGCTCACTGTGTGGAACAGCCAGGCAATGCAGCCAAATTGGTACAATGTATCACCCACCAGGCATCTAACCAAGTTCACACAATGTATCGACCACTATACCTAGTTAAAGAAAAGTCTGAGTATTTATGTGAAAGAAGTTATTACATACTAAGAAAAAAAAAGAAGGAAAGGGGGAAGAAGAAAAGCAAGAGGAGGAAAAGGAAGAATAGATCCACTAGGAGCCTAGTACCTCTGGCCATTCTGAAAAGACCCTGTCGTAGTTCAGTGATATGCACAGCCATAAATGATTAAGGGTCTTATATGTTAACTCATCAGAAATAGGGAAAAGGCAGATTAGAGGGTTGGCCCTGTGTCTCCTGCAGCCCAGCGCTTGTCAGTATCACTGAAGCACACGCTAAGACCATTCCTATGCCCACACATCCAGCTTTCATGTCTGTGTTCAGATCTTCATGTGTTAAGAAATAAGACCAACTTTCAAAGGCTTCTTTTGGAACTTGATGATCAGAGACAGAAAGAATCAGAGTCATACTTTTCATACTTTTTGTGCTAGGACCCTCAATTCTGTAAGTGGGAAGCATCCCAAGAAACACTTCCAAGATGTCTTGATGTCTTTATATAAATAAAAATAGGGAAGACAGACGTTGAGGTGATAGGTGGGCAGAGGGTTGGGGTGGGGGCGTTGGAGAGGGATTACAAGGTGACGGTCCAGAGAAACTATGCAATGTGAGTGGAACGTGAGGATGTTGTTTTGCATTCCACGAGTCATCAATGTACAGACTAAAGGTCCTGAGACAACTTTCCAAGTGATGAGATGGGCATGTAGATGGGTGCACTGCCACATGGGCTACAGTGTAAAAGACAATTCAGTTAGTTAGCTTATGAATAAGCAGCTAGTGGGGCAGGCCTGGTGGTGCAAGCCTGCAATCCCAGCTCTTAGGAGGCTGAGGCAGGAGGAGCCTTGTAAATTTGAGACCAACCTGGCTACAAAGTGAGCTCAAGATCATCTTGAACTGCATAGTGAGACCCTGTCTCAAACAAACAAATAAACAAACAAACAAACAAATGCAGCCAACTGGACAAAGGGCCTGAGATGGAGCTGGGTGATCAGCCACACAGCGAAAAGTTGGGTAGGTGATGCAGCTAGGGTTCTGCCCACACAGACCTCCAGGCAGGGTCTTCAGTCAGATGCAGGGAGTATTACGCCTCCTTAGTAAGGAAGTTACAGACCCTCCCTACTAAATTCTTGAAGTTCAGTGATCTTTAAGACAAAAAAAATAGCCATTTTTATATAAAATTTTTGTTTCCTTTAAACCCTGCATGCTAAATAACTAGCATAGAGAGCCTAAATTCCAGCTAGTCATTTTGAATCTACCTGTGGCAAGTGGTCAAGGACAATCCAGCAAATTCTGTTCCCCTTGGAACAAGGGGCCCATGGCACTCGCTTTCAGGATCCTGCCTGTGTACTCCCCAGGAGCTGTCTTTCTTCTTATTTTCCATACATATTCTACCAGCTTCCTCTGATTTTTTGTTTTGTTTTGTTTTTTCATTTTAGGAAAAGGTCTACACAGTGTTCAGGGTCTCCCTACTAGATTGGACTTGTAGTGATCCGCCTGTTTACAGCCTCCCAAGAGCTGGGATTACAGGTGTGTGCCACCACGCCCAGTCTCAGTTGCTGGCTCTACGCACCCTGGGGGCGGGCCTGGCACAGCAAGCCCGGGGATCCAACCCCTGGCCCCTGCTCCTGCTTGCAGGTGCTTTAATGTGCTCAGCTATGTGGCTGGCCCCTCCTCTGCTTTTGTTGGCAATTTCGTTCTTTGGATTTATAAGGCAGCAAGCTCGAATTTACAGTTTGTATGGAGAGAATTGTTTCTATAGCACCAATCCAGTGGATGTGGCAAAAGCAACAAATTTATCAAGTGTCTTGTAAGTGTAATCAGAAAGCAGAAGACTTTTCCTAGAAAAACAGTAAAATGTTTGACATGGGAATAGTGGACAGCCAACCTTTGCTTTCATTTTAAGTTCATTTTTGCTATGTTAGTCTAAATCACAAACGTGTATTACTTTAATAAACATGGGCATGCAGTAACAGGAACGGGTTAGAGCCCAAAATAAGTTGGATTAGGTCTTGATTAAAATGATTGAAATAAACACTTGCTGTTTATTCCCTGAACCGTTCACCACATCCGCCTCACGTCTTCTCCCTTGGCCCCTCTTCTGCCCCATCCACCCTTCCTCCTCTGCTCGCAGCTAAGGGATGGTTGTGCTACCTCGCTGGACATGCGCTGGGGACTACAAGGGGCACTGCGTCCATCCTGAATCGAATATGCTTCTTCTCTATGTCCCACACCTCTCCAGGTGATTGCCAAGGCAGCTCCATCGTTACTGCTATTCTTAGATCAAACTTACTTCCGGGGACCTCTGAACATTAAGTTACTGCCGTCAGTGGTGGGATCACATGAAGGAAAGGGGTGACATGGACACTTGTTCCCCAAAAATGGGTGGGTCAACAAAAACAATCGCTTTCTCATGAAAGGCCAAAACTTCAAAACACAGAGAAGGATTATTTTCAGAAAAAAAAAAAAAAAAGCATAACCTTGTAAGTCGTCAATAAACCTCTCATGTTCCCGTTTTTGCCTCCAGAAAACTACCATTTTAGCTGACTTCTGCCTTTTTGCTTTTTTAGTGCATAGTGGATGTGCCAAAGATTTTTCAATAATGGCTGAACTTTTGTTTTGGGCAGAGTTCCATAACATTTTTCTATTTATTTAATATTGTTCCCTGCTCTGTTGCCACCTCAGGTCAGCGGAGAGCAGGCCTCATGTATTACATATTTGCCGCTGCGTCTTCTGGTTTCTGCCTTTACCACGTCTTCACTCTCCCTGGGAGAACCTAATTTCTCAAGTTGGCTTTGATCGTTGAATAGAGATTCACCAAGTTCTGGTTCCTTCACTTACCTGATCCTACAGAGTTGCCCAACTTCGCTTCACCAGCCTCCCTGTGGCTTTACACACCACGCCTGCCCTCACCAAGCCTGGCCACTGTTTCTGATTCTTTTTTGTTTTTTTGTAAACCATTTACAATCTATTTTTTTTTATTATTATTTTTAATAAGAAATAACAATGTGACAGTTTCAAAACACGTTAGTAGTACATTTCCAATATTTGATAGAATGCTGAGCTGTAAAAGGCTTAAATCAACAGCTTCCAACATTGCCAATTTTACCAATAACCCACTGCAATTATCAAACATTGGATTATGCATACAACTACTTTCTCTTAGTTCAATGAGAAAAATTTCTTGTGTCAACAATGATTAGAAAGATTATCCCGTCTACACCCTGCGCTCTGTGTAACTACTAGGAAGACAACCATAGGCGTTGTTGCTGATTCTTCTCAGCGCTTCCTGTACTCCGGATCGTCTTCCAGTCACAGACACCAGCCGGGCAGTCTCTGCACTAAGCAGCGCTGCCCTCCGCCCACCAAGCTCAGGTACCTCAGGCCTCTTCAGCAGCAGCCCCAAGAACCTGGAAAGTGGCATGGGGTGAGAAGGACTCAATGCTGAGGAGAATTAATGAGCTGGAGTAAAATTCAATGAAAGAACAGAACTGAGAAGGCAGCCAGCGAAAGAAATGGAAGGACCGAGCGCGCAGCTCTGTTCCTCTTGGAGCAGGTGCCAGCTGACAGACGTTCCCTAGGGGCACGTACTTTTCTCTCCAGATTCTCTCAGTTCCCTGGGATTGGGCCTCTGTGATTCCCATGCGGACTTCCGCTCAGACTGTTTCCTGGTCAATCCAAAGTAAGTCTGGGTACCTCCCCTCAACCTGGGCAGCTCCTCAGGGTGGGAATTTGAAGCCACGCAGCCCACCTGACTGAAGGCCGAAGGGCTTCACTGATGATAGGAAGGGGACTGAGAGGACCTGTGATGCGCAACTTGCCGCTTTCACCCGACTCACTGGGTGGGTACCGTGGAACACAGAGCACGTGGGGACCAAGTGATCAATGCCCTTGATCAGTGTGACAGCAATGATAACCATATGACTAGGCTTGGAAGACTGGTTTTGACATCATTAAAGGAAGAATTAAAAAGCGGTTTCAAGCCAGAGGGCTTAGCTGTAGCTTTAAAAATGTTATCTTTTGACACACAAAGCACTGTCCGCTAACAGTGAGACTTAAGGCTTGATCCTCCTGGTGTCAAGGGGCGGAAGGAGATTGGGGAGAGTGCCAGATTTTGGACATGGCATCACACAGAAGACGACAGTGGTGGATAAACTTACAGGCCTGCGAATCTTAAGTCTTCAAATTCCGTTCACCCTCTGGCCAGCTTCCCCTCCCTGAAGGAGGCCAGTTCCCCTAGCTGTGTTTCCATGGAGGGCCTGGCCTGGAGGAGGGCAAGGCTCACGTTCATTTGCCCTTATTCTACACCCCCCATGCTTCCAAGTCCATAATAAACACTGTTCCGGGGATAGCAGGGCACTCGTCAAAACAGTGTAGGAGCTGGTATTTAGTGCTGTCAGGAACCTAGGAAGAACTTGGGGTGTGCTGATCTGGGGACATGGAATATAGGGCGAGGTAAAGGAGAACTCATGGGCCAGCATTCAGGCAGGCTACCCAAAGCTGCTGTAATAGTTTTTTGAAGTTTGAGAATAATAATGTATCTTTTTCTTTTCTTTAATACTAGGGATCAAACTCGGGACCTTGAGCTCCCCTGGCAGGCACTTATGCCACTGAGCTAACTCCTCAGCCGATAATGTATCTTAAAATGTACAATGATTCAGTGTAATGATTTTCTGTGGTTTGGGGCCCATAAATATGGATGTGTATGTGTGTGTATAATTACCTGGATAATGACTGTCTTAGTCACTCTTCTGTCACTGCTGGGACAAACATCCGACACAGTTACTGGAGGTTTCAGTCCATATTCAGCTGGCTCCAAGGCAGAGAGGCACACGGCAGAAAACAACCTTTCATGGTGGCAGCTAAGAGCAAGAGCCCAGGGAGAGGTAGCAGCAGCTCAAGCAGCTCACTTCTCTTCCTCCCTTACATTGAAATGCAAATCACCTGCCCCAGGGGAGGGGCGGCATCCACACCCACAATATTCAATTACAAATTCCAGAAGCTGCCCATGACTACATGAGGCTTTCGCAGAACACCTGTCCACAAACCATAACAATGACTAAAAATAGAATAGTTAAATCTGATACTGGCATAGAAAAAGAGAGATGGATGGAAGAGAAGGGAGAGAGAAAGCTGGAAAGAGATCTAAAAAGGCAGTGAGGCCTGAACTACATAGCCAGACCTTGTATAAAAAAAAAAAAAAAAAGAAAAAAAAAGAAAATTAAATAAAATAAATAACAGAAAGTCATTACATTGCCAACTCCTCCAGGGAATATAAATATTATGCACTACCTGCATTATGTAGTAATAAATAAAAAAAATTAAAATGACCCACAAATGAGGTGGAGATTTCAGGGTGTTTACGTAATAGTTATTGA
>PVKN010024469.1:0-14435 GCA_004027915.1 Capromys pilorides
TCTTGCTTTAGTGTCCTGAGCACTGGGATTACAAATACGCATCACTATGTCCAGCTCTATCCCTTCTTTGCCTCAAAGAACTCTAGGAGTGCCTGACATCCTGCTGATTTTCTTGCTTGTTTTGGTCCTGCTATCTTCACTCAGCTGTGCCTTCTCTTCCTTTCCTTCTATTCTCTCTCTTTCCCTCATCCACCATGACTGCCTTTTCCATACTTCAAAGCTAGGTCACAGACATAATGAAACCCCACTGTAACTGCAGCTGTGCTTCATTACATATGTGCTAAGGCCTCTGACAGCCCAGCCCACTACAGTCTTCAAAAACACATGAGTGGCTGTTAGCTTCATGTCTCCTTGTCTCACTGGAATATCACCAACTTCTGCAGATTCCTGAGTCACTTCGGGCCAGGATCCGTGAGAGCTGAACACACATTTCTGCTCTCTGCCTACCTCTTCTCATCTGTACATGTGGAGCAGACAGCTCACTGCATGTAAGCTGAAGCAGCAAGAAAAGTGATAGGCTGGTCAGACCCTCCCTGCATGGGCAATTGCATGGCACGGGCTGTCACACATTACCTGTTCATCAACATGACCACAACGCAGCAGTGAAAATTCTACTGTCTCGATCTGAACCACATGTCCCTAGAACACCTGAGAGGTGCCAAGGGGCAGCAAGCAGGCATTTATTTTGTATCCCTTGTGCTTCTGGGAACACAATACGTACCTAATACAGAAATGGAGTTGTGGGGAAAGTCTGTACATTTTACTTAGGCATCTTCCCCCATCATTGTGAGTCTTCTATAGGAAAGACACAGAGTTGCAGGGCCACTTAAATGTGAAGACAGCTCAATTTCACCAGTCCCTTGTTCTTTGGATCTTCAGAAAACCATTCCTTACTTCCTGCTTCTATCAAGTAGCCAAAAGTTATTTATGGAGCACTTACTTTGACTGTAAGCTATTGTGCTAGGGAAAGAAGTTTTTTAAGCACCAACCAAGACTATCCTGAATTAATCAATATGTGTTTCTTTTCCCTCCACTGTACAGAGCCTCTCTTGGAGGCACACAATCCACTCCACTCAGTTTCCTTCACTCATAGCACTGGAATTCCTCCCACTCCAACCCCTTCAAAACTCTAGACACTGCAAGGAGCTTCACAGCAAGATTATAACAGCCAAGCTGATTCTGGCCAAGTGCTGAAGAGAGTAGACTGAGGATGTACTTACTGCTTTTGTTTCTCCAACTGCTACCTGCTCAGAAAATCGAACCTTCACGGGATTGGACTTCAGCTTGGCCTTCTTCGCAGCACTAATGAAGGCTGATTTAGGGGACTAGAAAAAGAATAGAGAGCTGGTGAGTTCTCCATCTCTGGGGGAAAATCTGGTCTTTGTCACATCAGAGTTAAGATGTCCCAGAACAGGTACACTTTCTCTTATTGGTCAAGGAACAAGCAAGTAAATATTGATTGATTACTAAGGGTAAGCCAACATGAGGAATATATTACTGTATGATTGGTGTATTGTGAAAAGGCTGGGAATTAATCAAATGTGGGCAAATTGAATCCCATGAATACTAAAGGTCTAGAGAGTTTGCAAAACTTCTTTAGTAGTAATATACATCGAATTTATATTTATTTGGTTTTCTTAGGAGGAGGTATACCTAAAGGTGAGTTCTCTTACATCTGAGTATAAGTATTCCAAAGGATTTATATAAATTATGCCATTTATCTCACGGATATTCTCTACCCCTAGGAAGGAGGCTCATAATGTATATTTTAGATGTTGGAGAAATGGGATCCAGTACTCTCAGATGCCTCATGGGAGGAGAGAGATGAGAGATTTAACTCAAGTCTCCTGGTTTTCTACCTCTGGAATCTGCAATACTTTGTTTACTCAATTCTGTAAGAAATGTCCAAAGAATAAGCCAAGCTCTATAATTGTTGAAAATGCTCCCAAAAACTCAGCAGAAAGTATGATTAGTAAATGTTGGAAACTATAGTCAGTCCTCTGTATCTACAGGTTCCACATCCTTGGATTCAACCAGCTACAGATCAAATATATTTTAAAGAAAATTGCATCTTCACTGAGCATGTACAGATTTTTTTCTTCCCTTTATTCTCCTAAACAATATAACAATCATTTACATAGTATTTACATTTTAATAGGTATTATAAATAATGTAGAGATGATTTAAAGTACATGGAATGATGTGGGTAGATTTCATTCAAATATTATGCCATTTTGTAGAAAAGACTTGCACATTTGTAGATTTGGATATCTATGGGTGGCCTGGAACCAATTCCTCCTGGATATGAAGGGAAGTGTTCTTTAGATTGCAGCCTTTATTGAGCTCATCTAAGTCTATCAGCCCGAGAATGCAGAAGGCATGGTGAGTGGCACCTCCACGTCTCTGAGGGATATTTATTTATTCATTTGACAAATTCAAGGAGTGCTTACTATATGCCCAGCACTGCTCTGTGTGATGAGGTATATAGCAATGAACAAGATGGACAGAACTCTCTGACTTCATGTAGCATTCATTCTAGCAGGGACAGACAGACAATAAATACATGTCTTTTAGGTAGCAAATAAGAACTACCTTTTCATCTATCCATAATCAAACATGGTTTCAAAACATCAAATGGAAAATTCTAGATAAACACAATTTCTGTGTTTTGAAAAATTTTATTACAGTACATTGTTATAATTATTCTATTTTATTATTAGTCACTGTTGTTAACCTCTTACTATGCCTGATTTATAACTTTATTGTGAGTATGTATAGGAAAAAGCCTCATAGTATATTTAGGGATTCTTAGGGTTTAGTACTGCTTGTTGTTTCAGGTACCTACTGTAAGTCTTAGAATATATTCCCTGTGGGGTAAGGGGCACATAATGAGTAAGTAAAGATGGAAGCGATGAGGATGATATTTTAGCAATTTGGAAATCTATAATGCATTTTTTTTTTAATTTAGGGAAGGGTCTACAGAGTGTTCAGGGTCTCACTACTAGATTAGACTCCTAGTGACCCACCTGTTTACAGCCTCCTAAGAACTGGGATTACAGGCATATGCTACCAAGCCCAGTCTCAATTGCCATCTCAGTATGCCCCGGGGGTGGGGCCAGAATAGCAAGCCTGTGGATTAAACCCTTAGCCCCTGTGCCTGCTTTCAGGGGCTTTAATCCACTGAGCTATTTGGCTGGCTCCTTATAATGCATGGTTATTAATTACAGTCATTCTGTTGTGCAACATAGCTCAAACAATGAAAGTTTGTTGAACTGAAACTTTGTATTTTTTTCAGCAGCACCTTTTCATTCCTTCTTTATGTCCTATAGCCTCTGATAACCACCATTTTACTCTGCTTTGGTGAGTCTGATGGTTTTACATTGCACATATAAGTGAGATTATCTTTTGGTACCTAGCTTATTTTACGTAGCATAATGTTTTCTAGGTTCATCCATGTTGCTGTAGCAGAAGAATTTCCTTTTATAGAGAGGGGTTACTAGGGATGGAACCCAGAGAACTATCTCCTCAGTTCCTTGTCTCAAAAATTTCAAATTTTGAGACAAGTTTTTGGCAAGTCACCAAGGTGCCCAGGCTGGGCTCAAACCTGGGATCTTCATTCCTCAGTGTCACCATTCTCAGCTAGAATTTATTTTTTTAAAGGTTGAATATTGTTCATTTGTGTATATATACTACATTTTATTCATTTATTTGTTGAGAATTTAAATTTAGTACACATCTTAAATGTACACATTTCTGACATATTAATTTCCTTTGGGTGTATACACAGAAGTGGGACGTGGAGAGCATATTTTATTTTGTGATACCAGGGATTGAACTCAGGACCCTGCACTTACCAGGCAGGCACTTATTCTGCTGAGCTATCTCCCTGGCCTAGAGGGCATATTTTAGATAGACTGGTCAAGAAAGTCCTCTCTAAGCAAATGATATTTTAAAATTTTATTTTATTTTTTGTGGTACTGTGGGATTGAACATAGCCCATGGAAAGTGCTACGCCACTCTGCTATCACTGAGCTACGTCCCTGGCCATTTTTACTTTTTATTTTGACACAGGATCTAACTAAATTGCCCAGATTGCCCTAGAACTTGAAACCTCTTTGCTTCAGCCTCCTCAATAGTTAGGATTATAGATGGAGGAGCCATTAAGCAGAGACCTGGAGGACGTGAAAGACAGCCAGTCATGAGGCTATCTGGAGAAAGATATTTTCAGGCAGAAAGAACGGTAAAAGCTCTCAGGTGGGAATAGGACCAAGAAACAGCAAGAAACCTTAATAAAACTGAAATAGAGTGATGGATGAATCAGAGGAGAAATGTTCAGAATGACAGCTGGGGGCTGGGTCATGTAGGATCTTGTCAGCTCTGGTGAGAATTTCATTCTGCTGGAGATTTTTGAGCAGATAGAGTCTGAAGTAAATTTAAAAGTATATCTCTGGTGCTGTGGCGAAAATAGTGAGCAAGGGACAGCAACAACAGCAGGAACACCGGTTAGGTATATATCTAACTGCAATATTTCCAACTGCAGTAATACAGTTAAAATATGATGGAAGCCTTGGCTAGGGTAGTAATAATGGAGATGATGAAAAGGAAATGAATTCTGGGTATATTTTGTACACTGAACCAAGATGATATCTTGATGTGTTGCATGTGGGGAGCAAGAAAGCAATGAGTCAACTGGAATAGTCAGGCTGTTATTTACTGAGATGAGAACAGGAAGGCAAATCAAGTTTGGGGCCACTGGATACCATCTCCATGGATCCTGTGTCCTACAATTAGGAATACATCTGTCTTAAGACCCACAAAGGTCTCTGCTGGCTGGAAAGGCAATATATTAAGCTATTATATGCCATTTTCACTGGTTGAGATTCATTTACCACCAGCAATAGGGGGAGTACTAAGATAAAGACACACTAGAAACAAAAATCCTCCTGATGTCATAGGCTCTTTGCCCAGCAATGTCTTCTGTGAAAGCCAAAAATCTTATTCCCTACAAAGGGCAAATTGCAAAAGACCCTTGTTCCAACGAATCCAGCAGGAACTCAAGCAGTGGGTCTTAGTCCTGGCGAAGGACAAGATATACTTTGGAGTGTTATGTCTTGTATCCCAAATCCTCATTTGGTCATAGGTGGGGCTGTGGGGAGGTGGCTGGGTCTGGGATGTGCATTGCTGGGTTTGAGGATGTGATTGCTGGAATCAATGGTGCTAAGAGTAAGGATATGCCACCCCAGATGTTAGTGCTACCCATCCTGAGGGTAGATAGCTTTGATATTATGCAACAGACAAAAAAGAGGGCTGCTGTGGTCACTTGCAGCTACTACTGTTGTGTGTTGCTGCTTTCTGCTCCAATACTTTGCTGTCCTCTGTCCACCATGAACTGTTTCTTCACTTCAGTGCCCCTCTGCCATGCAACCCTGCCTTAGAAACAGCCAGCTATGAATTGAAATCTTTATAAACTGAGCCAATCAAACCTTTCTTCCTTTAACTTTTGGTGTTGAGTATCATCAGCAAGTAAGAAAAGTAGAATTAAGACAGAGAGTTTATAAAAATCCCAAGGTCCAGGTCCGACCCAAGGTCAATTATATCAGAAGTCCCGGGATTGAGGCCCAAGTATCAATATTTGTTCAAAGCTTCTGATCATGTCAAAGTGCAGCTAAGATTGAGAACCACTGAGCTAAGTGAATCTTAGACTTATCTTGAGCCCCAGGGGCAATTTGTTGGCAGAAGATGATATAGGATAACAAAATCCAGAGTTGAAAATCACTTGCAGAAAGTGATCATAGTACTGATTGTTTATAGAGTTAATAAGTGCCTTTGTATGTTACATAGCAGGGTGCTCAAATCCTGGGCAGGGGCTGCAGCTGAAGCAAAGGGAAGGGACAGGATAGAAAGCTCTGTCATTCTGCTCATGCAGTTCAGTTTGATTCCTGTCTCCACATCCCACGTTTTTCCACCATGGTGGAAAGGAAGAGGAAGCACAGGCAGGTGAAATCTTCCATCCACCTGACAGCCATGCTCCCACTTCTCTTTGATCACTTGCCAATAGATACCTCCACAGCACATTGTGGAACAAGGTACTGCTAGCGACCCAAAGGGGCCATGGAATCTGCCCTTCATTTTAATATATTAAATGGAGATTCATGAAGCGGATATGGTTTATCCAAAGTATAAAGATAATTGAGTAACCAGGCTGACGTCAGAACCCAGATTTCTTGAGCCTTGCATTTGTGATTATTCCCCCGTAGCAGGCTAAAGCTGGACATTCATTCACACATTGCTTTTGTTCTACTTTAATAGATTCAAACAAATAAGGACTCTAACAGGTATCTTTTAAATGTATTATTCCATAGAAGTGGAGTGGACAATATTAATGTTATTCCTGCCCCAAATCCAAAAATAGATCCTGTCCTAGGGATTTTTTGTTTATACCATGACAAGCAAAACATTCAGGAGGAAGTGGAATTGCCAATATTTTCAGGGAGTATAATCATTTCTGGTTGTCTGTTTCAGAGCTATTTTCAGCTTGCTTATGCCTCATTCCTCAATGACCCTTGTCTTGTTGGTCTCTAAAATTCCATCCTATTCTCAGCCTTCACCCCTAATTGCTGATGGTGACTCACTCACTGCCAGCTGGTCTCTGCTAGATGTCACTGCTAGATGTCATGGAGTCATGTCTAGCCTTATGCTTAGACACAGATGAGGTCTGCCTTATGGTGACATACAAGGTCTCCCTGTCTCAAACATATTGAAGGCTCAGCTATGGGGCCTGAAGTTCTTAATACCAGGGTTATTCCTTTTAAGTAAAATGTTGAGGATTGAGCAGGTCCTGGTCAAAATGCAAGCAGGGTGACAGAAAGGGGTAAATAAACAACTTAGCACCCAGAAAATTGCATGGGATGAATCTTGCCTACCTATTTTTTTACATAAAACTATATTGGAGCACAGCCATGATCTTCATGTATGTATTTCTTATGTTTGCTTTGGGTCTACATATTTGGTTGTCAAGTCTAAATATTTGCTAGAGAGTAGCACACGGCAGACAGCAGCCATTCCTAGTGGCAGCAAACAGCAAAGCACAAAGGGAGGAGGAGCAGCTGTGGCTTCTAGCAGGCCTCTCATCCTTCCTTCTACACTGACTGTGGAGACTGGAGGTCCTTCAAGGAAGTGGATACTCCATTCTTCCTCAGTTCTCTTTTATATCCTTTAAGTGATGAGTCATTCTAGGTTGGGGCCTTCTTGCCCTAGGGAGGGCTCCTCCACACTGTAGGGTGTGGAATTGCTGAGCTGGTTTAAACTTTTAGTTTCTCAAGTTGTCACAATGTATCAACCCTTACATTCATGTATGTATTTCCTATGTCCCCTTTGGGTCTACCATATTAGGTTGTAAAGCCTAAATATTTGTTTGCTACATGGCCCTTTACAAAGCAAGTTTACTTGTCTCTAACTAACTAACTTAGCATTCAGTAACCTACTGTTTCTCAAATTTCCCTAGTGATGAGAATTACTGGGAACTGTGTATTAAGACACAGAAACTTTGGCCCACACCAGACTCAGAAAGTCCCTCCCTTGGGAGAGTAAGGCCCAGAAATCCATTATTGATGAAGGTGTCCTAACCCATTAAGTAAAGATTAAATGAATACCTTAAAGCTGGGACATGTGAGGTTTTCACTGACCCTATCTTCCTCAAAGCCACTGGGATCTCACTTTTGCAATAGGCACCCTTTCTGGCTAAAATGAATTTTGGCCTGAGACACAGACTAGAATTGCTAAGTACCTCTGGGGCCATTGTAAGGCCCTTGCAGCAAATATGAAGCCAGAGGCTCAGTAAAATAAGGGATTGAAGAGAGAGTCTGCCTTTCTTTTAGGGATAAATTCAGAAGCGAGTGATTCTTTGACCATTTTTAATTTGGTCGCTCTACTAGTATAAATTTCAAGGATGTGATCCCTCACATATAGGCCAAAGTTAGGTACATAACCAAATGTTTCAGTGTAAGGTAGGGCCCCACTTTCTTAAAGTTTTACTTTATTTTAATTGGTGCATAGTAAATATATATATATATATATATATATATATATATATATATATATATGTTACAATGTGATTATTTTTGTGGCACCAAGATGAACCACAGAGTCTTTGTACTGAGTCACATCCCCAGTCCTTTTACAAAATTTTGAAATAGGATCTGTTGTGGCTTTTGTCTAGATGTCCCCCCAAAGCTGTGTTCAGTCATAGATAGCACTTCTTTAGAGTTGGCTGAATCTTTTTTTTTGTACTGGGAATTGAACTCAGAACCTTGTGCTTGCCAGGAAGGTGCTGTGCCATTGAACTATATCCCCAGCAAGGAGGCTAAATCTACAGTGTGTGATGCTGGGCTTAAGGTTGCATGTGATGATTAAATAGGTACACTGATTGGTTTGGCATAGTTCTGGGTAGGATTAAGGCTGCCCTAACTGGATGTGAGTGCTACCCGCCCTAAGGGTGGGTAGCCTAGATAAAAATGTAAGGACAGAAGGAGAGCTACTGTGGTCTCTTGTTGCTTGCAGCTTGCTTGCATGGTACCTTCCACCAGCTATGAACTATTCTTCCTCTGTGAAGCCCCTCTGCCATGTCACCCTGCCTTGGAGCTGGCCATTTATAGACTAAAATCCCTGTAAACTGTAAGCTACAATAAATCTTTTCATCTTTAACTTTCGGTGTTGGGTATTTTGTCTCAGCAATGAGAAAGTAACTAAGACAGTTTTTCTAATTGGTTGCCCAAGTTGGGCTTCAATTTGGAGATATTCCTGCTTCTGCCTCCCAAAGTGCTGAGATTATAGATGGGCACCACCACATTTGACATCACAACATGGTATTTTACTACCTGCATTCAAATGTTGCATAGTGCTCAAATTTAGAAAATTGGCAATTCCATCACCTCGGACTTTTATTATTTCTTTGTGGCAAGCCATTTGAAATCATCTTGTATAGCTCTGTTGAAACATACATTATTAAGCATAGCCACTGTACTGTGAAACAGAATACTAGAACTTATTCCTCCAACCTAATTTTTGGAGTGAAATCTAAAAAAAGTTGAGTTCATAGAAGAAGAGAGTAAAACAATGGTTACCAGAGGCCCAGAAGGTGAGAGGGGATTAGGAGAGGTTGGTCTGTGTCCCCACTTTGATTACCCAGAAAGGATGGAATTCGGATTCCTGCCTGAAGCTTTGTGTGTTCCTGAATTGCCTTTTTGCTGAATCACTGTCTTTCACACCTGGGCCCACTTACAATCAATTCCCACTGTAATCACTGTAGACACACAGGACAGTGGAAGGGTATCTGGATCTCACCAGATCCTTGACAAGGAACACAAGATCTATCCTCCTGATACTCAGCACTGCCCCGAGTTGAGCAGGTCCTCGCCTCATTACCAAGTCCTCCCATCAGACATACTTGACTCTAACCTCATTCCCCACTGCTCTCCAATCTCAACTTCTGTTCAAGTTGGTGGTTCTGGCCACAGTAAAAGGAGAAAAGTGCACAGGGTAAGACCTAAGAAATGTACAAGAGGGAGAAAAAAGGAAGTTGGTCCATGGCACAGTGGCTGTGGGATGGGACAAGTACAGGCCTCAGAACTGGGGAGGGGGTAGGATGATGTGGGAGGCAGCTGTTCGGCCCATGGTGGGTTAATTTCGACTTCTGCATTCAATTTATGCATCCCTTCCTACCATCCCACCCTTCAGGGTGCCCAGTACCCTTTTTAACCAGTTAAATGCCATCTCTTTTAAAAAATAGTTCAAGTTATGTCTTTGTCCCGAATTCTTCCCCGATTCCTATATTCCGCTGGGTGGATTTCTCACTGTGTTCTGACTAATCCACCCTGCTACAGCTTATCTCCCAAGCCAAGCTTTACAAGAAGAGATGACAGTTTCTACTGCTATGTCTTACCATAGCATGAAGCAGAGTAGGCCCAGCAATAAGATATTAGCTGATTGCAGGTGGTTCCAAATAGAATAAATTCAGGTTCTTTGGATATAGTCTAGGTTTTCAGAGCCAGAAAATTAAGATTTTATTTGAAAGACTTGTGTGTGCTTGCCAGGCCCATCACAATTCAGTGCTTTATTTTAAAATATCCATTGTAGGCCTACTGTGTAGTTGATACCCTTGTACATGAATGTTTATTCACTCCTAAGACTGACTAGTTGGTCACCCAAATATTAAGGAACAGTTTGAAATACATGAACGCAATTTGCTTTACAACTTTACGGAAGGTTCCCACGTTTGCATTTGTGTGGGGGAGGATGGCCTCAGTTGTCTCTGTCACTGGATGTGAAGTCTGTGAACAGAAGCAAATTTTTTTCAAATGCTTTTGTTTGCAAACAGAAGCATTCATAAAATTAGGCAACATTGTACATAGATGCTTAATAAGTGGCTACCTATGAGGTATAGTTTGAAGGAAGGGTCCTGGAAAAGGACCCCTGGATCCCTGCAAATGCCTTCTATAATAACCTGCTAGCATATGAATCATTCTGTTAAAAAGAAAATGCCAGGGGCTGGGGAGATAGCTCAGTAGAATAAGTGCTTGCCTGGCAAGCGAAAGGACCTCAGTTCAATTCCTGGTTCCAGGAAAAAGAAAAGAAAATGCCAGATGAAATAGACATATCAGAATCATTGAGGGTCTACAGACATCTATACCATGCTGAATGTCCCCAATCTTATCAGAGTTCTTTGAGGAACCTTTCAAAAGCCCAGTATTTGGACTCCATACCCAGAGCTTCTAGTTCAATTAGTCAGAACTAATGCCTGAATATTAGTAGTTTGGGAGATTCTAGCTCTCTCTCTCTCTCTCTCTCTCTCTCTCTCTCTCTCTCTTTCTTCCAGTGTCGGGGATTGAACTCAGGACCTTGCACTTAGAAGGGAGGCCCTTATGCTGCTGAGCTATCTCCCTGGCTCTTAGGTAGTTTTATGAATAGCAAGAGCTAAAAACTGCTACTAGCCCCTGCCCACGGAAGTAGATATTAGACAATTAGACAATTATCAGCCATGCAATACAGGACCTAGAAGGAACCTTAGAGCTTACTAAATTCCACTAAATATCAAAATCATCAGTGTATTTTATTATCAATCCTCACTTCTGAGTTATGCCCTGGACCTACTGGGAGGTTATTATCTTTTGGAAAAAAATGGTAATGAAACTTCAACATGACAAGAGTTCAGGAGAACATAGCTGTCTTCTGTACTCACGAAGTGCCAAGTGTCTGTTATGGACACAGTACTATTTTCTGTGGTTCTGGAGTGAACCATTGGGTGCATATTGGAAGTCTTTAAGAAGTTTTCCCTATTGTTTGAGAGAGAAGATTCACAGTTGAGGTTTTTTTTTTTTCAGTTGAGTCTTATTAGTCATAGAAAGTCTATACAGTCACCCTGGACACTGAATTAGTGAATATTATATTGGAATTTTGTTTTCTTTTGTTTTTTTTTGAGACAAGATCTTGCCATATAGTTCAGGCTGGGTTTGAACTTATTTTGTAGCTCAGGTTGGCCTCAAACTCATAGTGATCCTCCTGCCTCAGCCTCCCGAGTGCTGGATTTACAGGCATATGTCACCATGCCCAGCTCTGTATTGTTTTTCCAATATTTCCCACAGATTAAAATCTTAAATCATAAAGAAATCATGATAGATTCTACTTTTTTTTTTCACTAGGAGAAAACAAGGATTACAAATGTGTTAACTGACTTGCCTTGAGGCTTTGCCACTCAGAGGTGCTGGACTTGGGACTGAAACCCCACACAACTGGCCCCAGAACTGGAGCTTTTCACTACCCTGCATTGATTCCTGCTGTCCCCAGGTTCAGGGCTTCTCTATATGAGAGGTGACATAAGGAGGCAGAACATCATGTTATCCTGCTTGATCTTCGCTATGAACACATGCATAAGGCCACTGGAATTTCTCATGCACTGTTACTGTTGGCAAATGACAAGGAAAGCACCATACATACTGATTTTAGTGGTTGTATATTCATTTTAGGGAGTAAGAAAATTTGCAAACACAGAATCTGCAGATAATGAGGACTGTATTGCGTGTATGTATATGTTATATAAGGCTGCCACTCAGTCAGGATGCACTGGTATATCTATGCCGGTTGTAAAATATTGAAAGATTCTTTCCACACTGGTTGGCAAGAAACCCCTACCCTAAGCTTCCTTGGTGCCCTCCCTGGGATCTTTTGACAAATATAAACCAACTAAGAGGTTAATTCCTGACAATACAAGACCTCCAAGACTCTTCCCCTCAGTTCTCAGTGGCTTCCACTTGGATTGGTTGGCTCCTACTATACAGGTTGTTAAACGTTTATACTCTCTTTTGACATCCCTCTTTTTTGAGATAGGTCTTATTATATAGTGCAAGTTGGCCTTGAACTTCCTACATAGCCCTGGCTGGCATTAAGTCAGTCCTTCTGCTTCAGTCTCCTGAAGGCAGAGATTACAGGAGTGCACCACCATGCCCAGCTAGAAACTCTCATTGGTTTAGTTATGTAAAGCTAGTTGGAGGACATGAATATCTGGACAGGTGTGAAAGGGAATGGATAGCATTAGCAGAGATGTGGACTAGTACACAGACATAACTCCTCTTGCAAAACCCAAGAATTGAGGAGAAAGAAGGCTGACCATGACAAAGGGGCCATAAGATGGGACAGATTGAGGTATTAGAACTCAGGGAAGGTATTGCTAGAGGCACTTAGATGGGAAAATTGGAATGGAGATGAGAGGAATGTTAGATTCTCTGTACCTAAGTTTGGGCATCTGAATTTGTTAAAGTTGTATTGATGGCTGGAAGCTACATTTTCTTCATTCCTTCAGTGAATACGTATTAGTGCCTACTCTGTACCAGGTGCTGTTTGAGGCATTTAGACGATAGCAGGAAGAAGATGTGCACCTTATCCTTCTGTGGTTGGCATTCTAATCAGGGAGAGAGATAATAAGCATCTATGGAATATACTCTATGGCAACGGAAAATGGCACAACCACTCAAAAGCTAAATGAAAACATTTTCTTAAGAAACTAAGCATACACTTACTATTTGATCTAGGAATCATGCCTTTGAGAATTCACCCTAGAAAATGAAAAGTTATACTCCCAAGAAAACCTGTACACAAATTTTTGCAGCGTATCATTTGTGGAGATTGGCTTTTTTCAGTCAGCATGATGCCCTTGAGATTCACACATTTTTTTAAGAACAAAATATTTTGGTTGTTTCCAAGATTTGGTTATCACAAATTGTGCTGCTATGAACATAGGTGCACAGATGTCACTATGATACGATGTTTTCAGTTCTTATGGGAAAATTCCCAGTAGAGGGATAGCTGGATTGAATGGGATTTCCAGTTCTAGTTTTTTAAGGAGCCTTCACACCGCTTTCCATAATGGTTGCACCAATCTGCATTCCCACCAGCAGTGGAGAAGGGTTCCTTTTCCCCCACAGCCTCTCCAACATTTGTTGTTGGT
Organism: Capromys pilorides; assembly: GCA_004027915.1. Taxonomy (NCBI): domain Eukaryota; kingdom Metazoa; phylum Chordata; class Mammalia; order Rodentia; family Capromyidae; genus Capromys; species Capromys pilorides. The sequence goes on from PVKN010024469.1 coordinate 13,499, forward strand.
TGATTTCTTTAGGATAGCCATGCTTTCTGGGGTGAGATGGTATCTAAGTGTTGTTTTAATTTGCATTTCACGAATGGCTAGCAATGTGGAGTATTTCTTCATGTATTTATAGGCTTGTTGAATTTCTTTCTCTGAGAAGTGTGTGTTCATCTCAGATGCCCATTTCTGGATTGAGTCTTTGAATTTTGGGACCCTAATGTTTTTCAGTTCTTTATAAAAAATCTTGGAAACAACCAAAATGCCCATCATCTGAAGAATGGTTGAAAAAGATGTGGTACTTTTATACAATGGAATATTACTCAGCTATAAAGAATGATAAACTAGAAGACTTCATATATAAGTGGATGTATCTTGAACATATACTCATAAGTGAAATAAACCAGACCTACTTTTGTAAGTATCATATAGTCTCCCTAGTGTGAGAACTCAAAAGAAATAAAAATGGAAAGGCATAACACAGCTGAATGGAAACCAAGGATTTAAGTGTTAAACAACAAAGCGACTGCAAACAGAAAAGATAGGAAACATGGCAGGAGAAAAACCATGCACTTATATACAGAATGTATTAGATAATGGTTTTAAGAACCACCAAAATATTTTTCACACTGAGGATAGCAGTGGGAAACACTAAAATTGTGCTTGCAATACCTATCATTCTTGTATTTTAAATTTGTGCTGCTTCTAATGTAATTTCAGTTACTGCTATACTCTCTCTCAAGTAAATGATTGGTTTACAAGAAAACAAAAAGGATATTAAATGACAGTAAGAGACTAGGAGAAATTCTGTAGGTTTGAGCGGCTACAATTTTATATGCACTTAGATTTCTAAATGTCTGTGTGAAGATGTGTAACTGCTTTTATCATATTGTATAGAGATTTATTAGATTATCAAGATTGATGAAAAATACTGATTCCAATTAAGTGTAAGATGTTTGAT
>PVKN010024470.1:0-14439 GCA_004027915.1 Capromys pilorides
AAATATTGTACGTGTGTGTATTCAGCAAAATAACCTAATATAGTCTAATAATCCATAATAGTACTGGGTTATCAGCATAACTGGCAATGTCAGAAGTTATTGAAACTTTTACAGCACAGCATAGTATTATCACTGTACTTTTTAAACCTCTTAGCTATACTTTTCTGCTCGAAGGTTAAGACCGAGATAAAGCAGGACATATATAATGAAAAATGTAAATTTTATTTCTGACAAGATCAGTTAAATCCCCTCAGGAATTATCCTGAAACCATGTACAGCAGTTTGTAGATTTTTTGTCAGTGTCAGATATCTGGATGAGTCATAGCCATTGCTTAACAAATTTGCAGTCTGTGTAAGCCTCAGAGAATGTTTTCTCTCTAGGTGACTCTCCTTAGGTACACTATACATCATTGATCAGTTTCCTCTGTGGCCCCATGATCTCCTTGAACAGAAAATTTGGGACACCAATGAGTTATAGAATGTAACAGTACAGGTTCTCCTATGTCCTGAGTCCTCACTAACCTTGGAGGGCTAGCGCCAAAATATTGGCTATTCTTGTACCCCTTCTTTTTCTCAATTTTTTTTTGTCTTTTTGACACAAGGTCTCGGTATGCAGTTCAGGCTGGCCTTGAGCTCCCTTTTGTAGCATAGGCTGGTCTCAAACTCACATCGATCTTCCTGCTTTAGCCTCCTAAGTGCTGGAATTACAGGCATGCACCACCATGCCCAGCATTTTTCTCAGTTTTTAAAGTAAAAATTACCAAAACTAAATCAAAAAGATATAAAAACTCTCAATTCTTCATGTGTTGCTTGATGGGTAATTGTGTAGTTTCCATGATTTAGCTATTACTATTGTGCTGCGATAAACATGGGTGTACATATATTGCTGTGATATAATACTTTCAGTTCTTCTGGAAAAGTACCCAGGAGGGGAATATCTGGGTTGAAAGGACATCTATTCCTAGTTTTTTGATGAATCTCCACACTAATCTCCACAGTGGTTGATCCAGTCTACACTCTCACAGACAGTGGAGAAAGGCTCATTTTTCCTCACAAACCCATCATCATTTGTTATTAGTTGATGTTGTGATGATAGCCATTTTTTCTGGGGTGATATGGAATCTCAGTGTTGTTTTAATTTGGATTTCTTGATTGTATAGCTGTGCTTTTGATGTCATGGACAATAAATGCCATCAAAAAATGAATAATATAAGCTTGATAGCATTTCTGGCAAGCAGGTTGTAAGGCTTGACTTACAAAATGCTACCATAACATGATGTTATTCCTCTTTCTTTGAGGCAAAATTGTGCATTCATAGCTATTCATAATGTCTTTGAGGTTGTGTCTAGGAGCAGAGAAAACACAACTTTGACAATGTTGGAGAGTTAAAAAATTCTGAAAAAGTAAGATTAATCATAATCAATAGCCATTCTTGAAGGTCACCTTCAGGGAATAGGAGATAAAGCTGGAAGGTTCCCGTTAGCTGTAAGCAGGGATTTACATTCCTTAAATCATTTAAGAACTTCCACTTTCCAGATTTCCTTGCAGTTATGAACACAGCAGTGTTCTAGGGGCTGGCATATGGTTTTAAAAGATCTCATTTAATTATTTCTTATAATATAAAAGACATGTTAGCTTCTCTTTATTCAGTGATCACTGATTCACCCAGCTAGGTGGTGGTGGGGGTATCATCCACTGGAATAGCGAGGCTGTCCTGGGAGAAGCATATATGCCCCTTCTTAGAAAGGAAATTGATAAGCTATTCCTGTATAGTATAATTTAGGAATGACTGACACATTATAGATTTTGTCCTAAACAAAAGCTTAACTTATATCCCATATTTTTCATTTTTTCTTCCATGTTAATAAATTTGCATAATTTGTGATTCTATTAAAAAATCTCTCTCCCTCAATTATTTTTATGATGGCCACATAAGGTTAAAGAGTTATGTATTGAATTTCTAGTCCTTAACAAGGTGAGAGAGGTTCACTCTGTAATACCTGCTGAGATGAACTGAGCCCCATTAACGGGGGAGTGGCAAACTTAGTGGGCAAAAATTGAGGACTTGCTCAATGACAATAATGGATACATTAGCTCCAATGCCTACTAAATCGTGAACATATATTTTCTTTAATTTTTAGCTTGCACATGGGCCTTCCTTCATTTAATTACTGGGTCAAATATGATTATTTAGTAAACTATTAAAGCTCCCTTCTTTCCTTTATTGCTTTCTATACTGTGTTATGGGGAGCCCTACTATAGTAAGCAGAATGAATTGTACAACATAATCATTGGTTCAAAATCCCAAATGTCCATAGATGGGACCATAAATCGGATTTCTCCCTCATAATTACAGTAAGTTACCGTAGGCATTACGTCTGTACCTTGCAAATTTAGAGCACTTTTATCCATGGTTTATCCAAAAATCGCCTTGGGTAATGATGACCATATTTTAGTCATTATCTTTGTTGGCTTGTATTGCTCAATAAGTGTTACTCTTTGAGCAGCAGAGAGATCTAATTCTGTGTTTCCTCGTGTTCTAGCAGTGAGAAGAATAATGTCTTGTCACAGACCCAAGATGGGTTGTTGCTCATTGTCTGAATTGGAAAGTCCCTTGTTTGTGAAGGACCAGGGCTGGGCCCAACTCACATTCCTATAAGGGAAATGTCATCCTTATGATATTTGGAATGGCAATTATTTGCCCAATGATTTCTTTATTGAATTAAGGTCAAAGACCAGGGACTGAAGTAATATTACCACTGGTATTCTCCACTATGGGAGGAAGAACTGTTACTCCTGATTTAGCCAGAGTATTCTGCTGCTTAGGAATATGCCCTGTTTTTCCAGAATTAAGATATTGGTTATTATTATTCTTTGTACCCTTTGTCAGACTGACTCAGCATAGCATGTAACAACATGGAACTTTTATAAGGTTTTGTCCCTATATTTTTGCAAGTCTTAAGGTAATTTCCAGGATTTCTAGTAGCTCTCACTGCTCCACAGGCCTACTTATAATCCTTATTTGCATTTTTAAGGTCAATTGTAGCACTATAATCTCAGCAACTTATGCCTAAAGGGTCTGTGTCCTAACTGCCTCTTGTAATTCAGCAAGGAATTGAGCATAAGTCTCTTTAGAATCCTGTAAAATATGTAAAAAAGACTGAATGAAAGTGCCTTCCTCAGGGAAATGGCCCATACACATTTCATCAAAATATTTATCTGGCCATATGTCTCAATGGGATAGGCCAGTGCTGTTAAGTCTACAAAAAGTCTCATATCCACCAAACAACAACTATTGTGTGATATTTGGCCTACCTGCCATTCCATTTCAGCTTGCCCATTCTTTAGTGATCTCCTGAAGCTGCACATTAAAGGAAAGATACAAGCATGATGATAAACGCAGTGGGCAAAATGTTTATAAATGTCCTGTGGGGTCCTTCATAGAGCCTACAAAATGAGTCCAAGAGCAACAGAGTAAAAGCACCTTGAATAACATTCATAAAACTGTTTCAATTCATTTTATATATTATACTCTATTCCATAATGTTCATTTACCATTTAATGAGCATTATTATGATCCCATGTGATCACAACAGGGAAATAACAGGACTTTAAAGAGTTCCCAGTGATCATAGCCAGCTGAATAATTTGCTAATATTTAGACAAGGTTTTATAGTTTGTATGTAGGTGTCCCCCCAAAAGCCTCATGCAGTCATTGGGAAGCTTCTGGAGTATATGGTTGATTATTGTGGGTGTGGATGCTGCACTTTCCCTAGAACAAATAATTTGCTTTATAATAAAGAGGGGAGAGGCTAGTTAGTTGCCTGAGTTGATGAGCTCCTTTTGTTCTCTGCTCTTTGCCGCCTCTATGAAATGTTTCTTACTGCCCTGCATTACTCTGCCTTGGAGCCAGCTCAGTATGGACTGAAACTTCCAGTAGCTGTGAGCTAAATAAACCTTTCCTTAACTATTTTTGAGTGTTAGGTATTTGTCCCAGCAATGAGGAAAAAAGTAACTGAGACAGAATTTGGTTTCAGAGAAGTAGGTTTGTTGCTCTAGCTAATCCTGACCATGTGGATTACAAGCTTTTGGGAATGGCTTATGGGAAGAGATAGGAAAGGTTCAGAGATATGTTGTCTAGAAGAGAAGCACAGGGACAGCTTTGGCTGTTCTTAATGGGAGATTTTGGTCAGAATTCAGAAGACCAGAAGGCAAATAGAAATCTTGCCTGTAAAGACAAGGCTGGAGAGGTTGCTGCTGCGAAGAAGGTCTGTGTTGGTTGTTGATTCCACCTGATTTGTGTTATGGCTTGGCAAAAAGTTTGTCAGCATTTGGCTCATATTCAGAGACTTTTCCTGAGACTGAGATTAAGCATAGTTGACTGAATAATCTGGCAAAAGACATGTCAAAGAAGTCAAATATTGAGGCAGTAGATGGTTATCATTGGGTGCTTTCTTTTCATGAGATTTAGGTTGAGAATCAAGAGTAAAGAGCCCAGCAGGATGATTTAAAATGTCATCAGTTTGGCAAAAAAGAAAGCTCCAATAAAGGTGTAGAATGCAAAGACAGAGTTGAGAGGATCTTCATTCCTTAGAAGGAACCAGAGAATGGAAAGGATGGCCTGAGGGCATCACATGAGGTAGCAGGTCTCTGACCTTTGCAGCCTAAGAATTGTAAAGATGAAGGACTTTGCTTTGAGGAAAAAGCTGCTGGGCTCCATGTTCCAGAATGGTGGCAGTCGCCTCACCAGGTTCCAGAATGATGCTGGCTTGGAGAATTCGTTCCTTTGAATCAGCGTCAGAGTTCTCAGTGATCCAGGCTCTCAATCCCTACATTTATGAGAGAAGACCTGCATCAGCTGGCAACAAACCTTGCCAACATTTATGTGGCATTGATTTTAGGCACTAGGGTAATGCAGGAGTTCTGAGGTTAAGAAGGCTTCGGAAGGCCTAGGTGGCCAGACAGTATGCCCCTGGGAGGACAGTGTGTAAAACAGTGAGTGAGAAGCCTATACAATGGAAACCCCAGAAATTTGGAAAAGTCAAGAATGTTGATCATCTAAGGGAAACTGCAAGGAAGGGAGGAAAGCTGTCCTAAGACAGAAACCATGGGAGTTACTACCATGAATGCCATAGGAGTGTAGCCACATGGACCTCACAGTGTGCCACAAAAAAACATAGACCTGAAAATTTTGCTTCAGATGTTCCATGTAGAAATGCAGAAGTCAATGTTTGCCCTTCTGGATTTTGGACTTGTTTTTGTTCCCAATGCTTAGGTGTTTTTTTTTTGTTTTTGTTTGTTTGTTTGTTTTTGTTTTTGTTTTGGCCAGACCGAGGTTCAAACTCACAGCCTTGCACTTGCCAGGCAGACACTTGTGCCATGGAGCTATCTCCCCAGCTCCTTAGTATTCTTTTGGAACGGTAATGTTTATCTTCTGCCATTGAATGTTGAAAGTGTTTAACTTTTCATGTGTACAGGGGCTCATAGCAAAGAGATTTTGCTTTTGATCTTGGCAGAGAATTGGGGCTTTGACTGTTCAGCAATGGTAAACCTGTTGGGACTTTGGCAACTCTTGGAGATGGACTTAAATACTTTTTTGCATAAAGGAATGAGCATGAGTCTTTGGAGGGTAAAGAGGCAGATTGTTATCATTTGTGTGCAGATGTCCCCCAAAAAAACTCATGTAGTCATGGGACAGCTTCTGGAGTTTGTGATTGATTATTGTGGATGTGGATGCTGCATTTGCCCTTGGTGGGGTAATTTTACATTACAATCAAGAGGGAGAGAGAGTTTAGCTAGCTACCTGAGTTGCTGCAGCTCCTTTTGATCCTTTGGCCCTGCTGTGAAGGGTTGCTTTCTGTCAAGGGCTGCTCTGCCTTGGAGCCAGCTTAGTATGGACTGAAACCTCCAAGAAACTGTGGGCTAAATAAACCTTTCCTTCCTTTATTTTGAGTGTCAGGTATTTGTTCCAGCAACAAGAGATGAGTAACTAAGACGAGCAAAGATGTCTTCTGGTAACTTCTAAAAAATCTGGAGGTATGGACCTTGAAAGGGACTTTATTTTTTTTCTCCTCAGGGGGAACAATGGCACCTACACTAGCTATTATAGTGCATATTGATCTTAACAATTTCTACTAGACTTCATGCTAAAGAAGTATCCAGGGTGACTGGATTTTTCTGGCATGGGCTTTCCTTAGATTTTCACCCACTCTGCCCCAGTTCACTGCATTCAAAGTTCCTGCCTGTGGAAATCATGGATTATATTTGACAATGTTCTGTACCATTTGATAAAGAGAGCGGATGCTAACTTGAGCGCCTAACTGTTTCAAGAACACATGTAACAACTGCATATATCTTTTTTCCCCCTACTGGCAAATTCTATCCTGTAATACTGGTTAAGAAAATTTTTCTACCACACTACTACTTGCTTGCAATTTTTTCCCACCTGCCTCCAAACTTTTCCTGTGGCATTCCTTGACATCTGCTCTATTTTGTTCCACTCCAGTGGGTTGTCCACTTCAGGTCTCAAGGTGTCCCTTCTCAGGTGCCAATTGCTGGCGGATGATGAGACCCCCAAATACCTGTGGGGGTATACAGGTGAATAAAGAAAGACAAACTACAGTGCTTAAGGTATCAGGAGACTGGGAGCAGCCTGCTTCTAGTGAACAGGTTCACCCACCTTCATGGCTGGCCTACTTTTATTAGCAAGCAAGGAGCACAAGGGGATGTGGTCAGGTGTCATTTGTGAAACAGTTGAAGGAGATTTTGAAAAATAAGGAACAATTTAAATTTTAAGAGAGGAAAAATATAAGAGGGACAAGCTCTTATTCATACCCAGATGACTTCATAGGTTAATAGGGAACTATCTTACTTTCTATGGTGCTCAGCAGATGTTAGTTTTCCCTGGAAACTGTGATTATGAGCTTTTCCCACACATCCAGAAAGCACATAGCTTTTTATACACTTTTCTAGTCCTCAAATAGTTTAACACAGGACTCAGGATTGTAGAGCCTAGGTCAGGAACTTGGACCCCACAAACCCTGACACAGCCCAGTCACCAATAATTCTTCCTTACTTTTAAAAAATTATTTTTATGAGTACATATTTCTAGTAAGTAATTATAGAACCCTAGTATATTGCTATCAGATCTTTGACAAAAGGGAGCTAAAATATGTGGCTCTTTTATAAACAGTGCAAAAATACTGGCTATGGACTCGCAGGATGTTGATGCTAAACTCTTCTTTTCACCATGTAGTAAGTTAAAATCAAAATGGATCAAAGCTCTGCATATTCAAACAGAAGTACTTAAGCCACTGGAAGATAAAAGAATTAAAGTACTTGAAGACATAGGCATTGGCAAGTACTTTCTGAATAGTACCCCAGTTGCACAAAAAATAGCAACAGGAAACAAATTAATCATATCAAATTCTAAAGCTTCTGCACAGCAAAGGAAATAACCAAGAGAGTGAAGAAAACTCCTACAGAATGGGAACAGTTTTGCCTGCTACCCCTCAAGCAGACAACTGACAGCTGAAATATGTATAGGATTAGAAAAAACATATCACTCCCAAATAAAAGCATCAAAAATGGTCATCTGAAATGAATAGATTCTTTTCAGAAGAGCCAAATATAAAAATATTTTAACATCTCTGGCTATTATAGAAATTCAAATTAAATTAACACTACAATTTCATCTTACTCCAAAAGGAATGAATGTCACCAAGAAGTCAAATAATAACAAATATAGGAGAGCCTGCAGGTAAAAAAGGGAAACTACATTATTGGAGAAACAAATATTTGTTAAGAGTTTAAATGCTAATATTAAATTCCTCTGTAAAATGTAGTCTCTAATAATTCAAATTGGTGTCTTGGAGGGCTGGGGAGATAGGTCAGGGGCACAAGTGTGTGCTTGGCAAACGCAAGGTCCTGAGTTCAATCCCCAGTTCCGCAAAAAAAAATAAAAAATAAAAAAAGTGTCTTGATGAGGATGGTAAATATCTGGAAAAAGTCCAAATTATCATTATTGGTTTGCATAAACTTTCTGCTTGTTTGTCTCTGAGATTCTCACTCATCTTCTTTTAAAGCCCTCAGTTACTTTTTACATCCATTATCACTTTGGTAAAACATGACAGTTTTGTATCATTATGTCCTAAAATTTAAAAGGCGCTAACAGGTTTGACGAAGTGTATATCACTTATTTCTTGTAGGAATCAGCATTTGCGAGAAGAATGGCTTTAAAAAATTAATCTGAGAGGCAAACAACCGAAATTATGATTAGGAAGTTCATTTTTCTTTTCATTGTTTTCCAAATTTTATTTCAGTATTAGTTTAATAAAATTATTAAGTCAGATGTTTTCACACCCTGATTCCACTCATTGTTCACTGTGTAATGTTGAGTTTCTTGCTTAATCTTCCAGTGTCCTAGTTTTTTTTTTTTTTTTTGATCGGTAAGATAGAAATAACTATAACACCTACCAAATAGAGATGTGCTGAAGAAAAATTAACTTATTTATAAAATGTGGCTTTCTTTCTAGTTGAACTGAAATTTCATTCTTTTCTATGGTTTCAGTGTCTCTCCAAAGGCACATGACTTGACATTTCATGGCCTTTGTGGGGTTTAAGAAGGTAAAATCTTAATCTGACTATAGTACTTAGATATGCTATCTTTAGAATATGATTAGTTTGAAATAAGCTTATTAGGATATAATATCCATGAATGAATACTGGTGGATTTATAAATAGAAGACAAAATGGATCCTAACTCACTGATAAAGCACTTTCCTAACACACATTGAACTTTGGGATCAGCCCCCAGCAGGTTAATGCACACACAAAAACATCCACAATTTTCAGGCACAATGACATGCACAAACAATTCTAATGAGCCAGGTGGATTACAGACACCCATAATCCCAGCACTCCAAAGGCTGAGGCAGGCGATTCACAAATTGGACTATTTATCAAGACCCTGTCTCGAAATTAAAAAAAAATAAGAACAAAAAGGATTGGGAATGTAGTTCACTGGCTGCACAGTTGCATAAAAGAGTATTATGGCTTCTATCTAGATGTCCCCATACCAAAGCCTCATGTGGTCATAGGTGAGGATCTTTGGAGGTGGCTAGATATTGAGGGTGTGATAGTTGAATTGATTCATGGTGCAATGGTAAGATTAAGGCCGTCCCAGCCTGGGGAGATAGCTTAGTGGAATAAGTGCTTGCCTGGCAAGTGCAAGGTCTTTAGTTCAATTTCCAGTACCACGAAAAAAAAAAGATTAAGGCTGTCCCACCCTGGGTTTGAATGCTACCTGTCCTTCAGGCGAGTACCTTGTATAAAATATAAGGGACAGAAATAGAGTCACTTGTTGGTTGTCACTTTCTGCTTTCTACCTTGTTGCATTGTGCCTGCCATAAACTGTTTCCTCTCTGTGGTGTCCCTCTGTCATGGCACCCTGCTTTGCAGACAAGCAACTATGAATTGAAACCTCTACAAACTTCAGAACAGACACCTCTCCGCTGCCACTGGGGCAGGAGTGGGGCAAAGAAATTTTGTTCCACTAAAATCAAGTATTTTGTCTCAGTAATGAGAAAAGTAACTAAAACATAGACACAAGACCTAGGTTCCATCTCTGTCATCAGATTCACAAACATACACACTCACATACATGCACACACACACACACACACACACACACACACACACACACAAATAATTAAAATCAAATGAAATCAAATAACACCTGGAAAACGTAGAAGACAGAAAAGATACTCATACACATGCATGCATAAAATACTTTTGCCATAAAATACTTTTTGCCAACTTTGGAGTCTCCCAACTAGAATACCATCACCAAACATAATTCCTTGGCTTTGAACCACACTTATGAACCAGTTAACAGCTTTTCTTTAAAAATTATCCAGTTGAGCATGGTGGTATATTCTTATAGTCCTAGTAGTCTTGCAGGCTGAGGGAAAAGGATTGCAAGTTCCAGCAAAGCTTAAGTAATTAATTGACTTAGACTGATTTCAAAGTAAAAACAATAATAAAAATAAATGATTGAGGATATAGCTCAGTGCAAATGGCAAGGCCTGAGGCTGAATTCCCAGTGCTTCAAAAGCAAGCAAAAAACCAGACATTTATTTATAATATTGGACAGTCAACTAAAGTGCCTGCTTAGGCAGAGCACAGTGGCTGGGTGTTTAATACCCTGCATGCCATGCCAACCCTTCCCCTGGAGCGTGCTGAGACAGCAATTGAGACTCATCATGGTGGTACACGCCTTTAATCCCAGTGCTTTGGAGGCTGAAAACAGGAGAATCACTGTGAGTTGGATCTACTTAGGCAGACTGCGTAGAACCTATATACCTTGTAGTGAACACATTAAAAATTTTATAGTATTGGCTGAAGAGTCATAGGAACTAAACCTAAAATATTGAGAAATGGAAACTGTAGTATACAACCCTGACTCATACCAGATATGGGAAGTCATTTCTCTGACTATATCTGACAATGCAGTTCTCAAAATCTTTAGAACTGTTAGTAGGAGAGATTTCAAAATATCTGAAGAAATTACCTACAGAATCCCTAGAATGCTGTAAGCAGAACCTTATGTGTGATTCCGGTCAGAGTTCAGAAGACCAAAATGCTGATAAGAATGTAGATTAATAAGATCACATTCAAGAGGTTTCAGTTTGGGAACAAGACCTTTACTTGTACATGCCACATGTGTTACAATCTGACAAAAATATGTCCAAATTTCCCCATATCTGGAGACTCTGAAAGAGATCAAGTTTAAGGGTAGTGGACAGATTGATCTGTTGGAGGCATTCAAGGCAGCCCAACTTTGATGTAGGCTACTATATGCTGAGCACTTTAAGTCATTGTGGATAATATGTCTCTGACCTGCACGAGTTTTATATTAAAAAACTACATGTAATCCTCTAAAAGAAGGGGCCAGGTTATGTGTTACAGCTAGTAAGTAATATAAAAATATAAGGAAGATATTACTGGTATTGGTTCACTCCAATGAACCAGGATTTTTTGAGATGATAATACCTGATTCAAGATGCAAAGGAAATGTAAATAGTTTTTTAAGTTAGAGACAGGAAAGAGGTTTATTCCAAGAAGAGTCAGGAATACAGTGAAGGTGCAGAGAAGGATTAAATACACTATATACTCAGTGAAATTCGATGTGAGACCATTTTAGAGCTTTAATACAGAGCAGTGGCATAAGTTCTGGTTGGATAGTACAAAACCAAGCAGCTAGAAAATCTAAGCCCAACAGCCAATGTGGTGGCACATGCCCCTAATCCCAGTACTCAAGAGGCTGAGACAGCAGGATAGCCAGGAGTTGGAGGCCAGATGAGGTACACAGTGATTTAAAGACCAGCCTGACCTACATAGCAAGACGCTGTCTCAAAAAAAAGAACAAATTAAAAAAAAAAAAAACTCGAATGCCAAAATCAGCAGGTTCTAGCTCCCTTAAAATTATTTAATGAATAAGCAATTTTTTGCTTATTCTGGGCACTGTCACTATTATTATCCTTCAAGCACATAATAAGATGCATTTGCTTTCCTAAGTGCATTATATTTTATGTTTGTAATGGGAAACGTGAAAAGACAAGCCCAGATATCCAAAGGGAATCATAGATATTGCCTTCAGTGCAAAGTAAAAGTCCACCGAGGTTGCTAGTGTTCAGGTGCACCAGCTCAGAGGCACAATATCTAACATTTCACATTATTTCCCTCTTCTTTTCTTTTCTTCTCTTTTCTTTTCTTTTCTTTTCTTTTCTTTTCTTTTCTTTTCTTTGTAGAATGGATTATTTTTGCTCAATGATCTGCCAATTCTAGCATCTCCAGCTGTTGCTGTCACACTTAATAAGGACTTTGTGGAGCTTAACTATTATGCTGCTATACCCAGTTTCCCACAGCCCAGCAAAGAATTTTGAGATGAGCTGTTCTTTCTGTTTGAGTTGATGTTTAGATCTTAATCTAACGAAGATTCCAGGTTGACCTAAAACCTATTGTGCTATTGGTGAGAGGGTAAGAATCAGTAAAAAGAGCTCTTTCTAATACCATAGTAAGATCATATACAAATTGCTTGTCAAGTTGCACAAAATGAGCCAAGCTAATGAAAAACACGCAAGGTATTAAATATCGGTGCCTATGTTTGCAAAGTAAATCATCTGAATTGTGCCGGGTATGAAGCATTTGACAGTGGTTCTAGGAAATGTAGCTCAGTATTGGTATCATCATAACTTGGCATTATTAGCATTGATATGAATATTTGCACCTATTGTTATGTGAATGTGTTCATAAAAGAAGCAAGCTGATTTTGTAAAGTGCTGTGAGTTGATAATCCATTTAAACTCCATTGTATATAAGTACCACATTTTAATTACTCATTCATTTCTTGAGTCGTGTGCAGGAAATGTGATACACCTTGAGAGCATAATATTAAGTGGCGTAAGTGAGACATACCAGATTAGACATTGCATGGTTTCTCTTATATGAATAGCTCAAAGTATAAATAAAAAACAGGTAATAGAAAATAGATATGATCGGAACCCAACCCCAGCTCATGAACACTGACCCCGGGCTTAGGCCGGGACCTCTCTGCCTCGACCAGTATGGGCTCCCACATGCCAGCCACTGCATTTGACCCCCACCTGCCCACGCTGATCTGCCCGGGCCTATGCCAGAGACATAGCCACTGGCCTACTTGCCAGCCACCAGAACCCAGCCCCCACCCACTCAGGCTGACCAACCCGGGCCTGTGCCCAGGTAGAAACTATTTGTGCCACCAGCCACCAGGACATGGACTCAACCTGCCCAATCTGATGGACCCGTTCTAGCGTCAAGGCAGGACCTCTCCTCTAGCTTGCACCCCAGTGCTGCAAAGCAAGGGAACTTCAACCCTGCCTGCTCACCCTGACCTTCCCAGCCTGTGCCCAGTTGCAGCAGGAAGAAGCTTGAGCACAGCAGCCAGACCTAGCCAGGCACATCTGGAAGGTATCAAAACTGGTCGATCCAGACCCAAATTTCAATAGGCGCTAACAGTATAACTTCACCATATTGTAGAGTTCATACAAAATGATAAAGAGAAGGATCAAGATGCAATCTCAGGTCCTGAGTCCACCCAGAACAAATATAGGAGACAATACCATTGTAGAAAATTAAAATTAGGCAGCCAAAATCTCTAAATTGGTAGCATCTGAGGTAGACAAAGAAGTGCAGAAACATATAGAACTCAGAGCAAAGATAACATCTGAAGTATAAACAGAAATGCATGAATTAATAGAATCTGAAGTGGAAAAAGAACTGGAGAAACATACAGAGGAAACCAGAACAGAAATAATGTCTGAAGAAAAAAGAGACATCTCTAAATTAGTAGCATCTAAAGTAGGGGAACAACTGCAGAAAGGGAAGGATGAGAGTAGAACAGAAATAATCTCTAAACTAAAGAGAGAAAGGATAACTATAATGAAAGAATTAAGTAATATTAAAGAAGATATTGATAAAAAAATTAGAGGAGAATAGAAAACTGATGGATTCCCTGACTGAACAATACAAGAAATACATCGCATGAAACAGTTTCAAAGTGATATACAAGAACATAAAATCTCAATAACAAACTGGCAAAACCGTATGAATGAAAGTGAAGATAGAATTTCAGAACTTGAAGACACACTCGCAGCTACTGAAAAGGTAAGAAAGGATCTCTTAGAAACAACCAGGATGCAGGAAAAAAATAATACAACATCTGCAAGATGATGCAAGAATGAACAACATGAGAATAATAGGAATCAAAGAAAAGGAGTCAATACAAATGATATAAAAAGAATATGTGCAGAATAGCAGAAAACTTGCCAAATATGAGAAAAAAATTGGATATTCAGGTAACTGAAGCATATAGAGCTCCAAATAACTTCAACCCGACTCAAAACACATCAAGACATATAATAATCAAGATATGAGAAATCCAGCAGAAGAATAATATACTAAAAGCTGCTAGAGAAAAGAACCAGACACATTTAAAGGAAAACCCATCAGAGCAACTGCAGATTTCTCTTCACAAACCATGAAATCAAGAAGAGCACAGAGCAGAGTGCTCCAAGTCCTCCATGAAAACAAATTTCAGGCCAGACTTCTGTACTCGGCAAAAGTGTCTTTCAAGTATGAGGGAGAACTGAAATACTTCCGCGACAAAGAGCAACTAAAGAACTTCATGACATGAAAGCCAGCACTACAAGGAATACTAAAAAGCATTTTAAGGAGGGACCAAAACGACCCAAACTCAAAAAATGAGAACTGAAACAACCTACCAGCTAGGGCAACCAATTAAATATAGCAGAAAAAGTTGTAAACAGAAGTAAATAAAAGTCATGTCAATCATAAGTCAATATATTTCAATTATAATCATCAGTGTTAATGGCCTCAATT
>PVKN010024471.1:0-14440 GCA_004027915.1 Capromys pilorides
TGAAGAGAGGCTGCCAGCAAGCAGATTTGTCAGCTATGGAGAAAGCCTCTGTTCAATATGCCAGGAAGTGAGAGGCCTCTGAGAGGACTGTGTGGAGAAAGAACGAACGAACGAATGAACGAATGAATGAAAGAAAGAATCAAAAAATTTGAGTATATCTGAGTATTAAAAATGAGTAAAGTTCTGTGTAAGTAAATCACATATTTGTAATATTCATTTTAGAATGGCTCCTTGATAATTTGAAATGGATGACAAAAATAAAATTTGTCATAATGTTAACATGAAAAAAAAAAAAAACCTACTTCTCCAGGGCTTGGATTTTTCCAAAGCATGAGCTCAGGTGAATGACCCACTGACCTCATCAGTAACATTCAACAGTTCTATGATTCATCCATGCTACAAACACCAGAACTTTCTTGACCCAGATGGAGTGCCACATCATGTAATACAAGCACTCTGGAAGGCTGAGGCAGAAGGATTACAACTTCAAGACCAGCCTAGGCAATCTATTCACTTAGCAAGACCCTGTCTCAAAATGAAAGATAAAAAAGGGGCTGGGAATGTGGCTCAGGGCAAAGACCCTGGGTTCAACTCCTGTACTGGAGAAGGGACAGAGAGTACATTTGGAAAGTATAAAATTGTTCATCACACTATGTGCAAAATGGAACTCTAATGGCTCCATTTGGAGTCTAGGCGTACAGCAAGAAATCAGATAAAAGCTTTTAATGGCATGTGCTAGTAGAGGAACTCCCTGAAAGTGTTTGAGCAGCTGAACAGTAACAGGGAATTTGATTTTAGACAAATACTTAGAGCATGCCTGAAAACTCCAACTGAAAATTCTGCATTTAGTTTCTGCTAACCAACAAATAGAAGCCATTATTAAACTAATCCCACAGGATAAGAAAATCCCATCCTCATACAGATTCTAGTCTGTGTTTCTACCCCCTCCAAAGATTTATTCTAGGCCAGCCTCTATGACTGATACAGGTGTTGTGTTTGTTGCTTTCCAGAAGTATTTCACCATTCACATTGAACATTTCCACAACTGGACTAATAAAACAAATTCACTGCAGCTAAGACTTTCCAACATATATTTTTGGCAGAATATATGCACATTTCTACATCAAACATAAAATTCAAAACCTAATCCTATGAGATTTTAGAGATCGTGCTAATTTTCGTGTTTACCTGAATACTAAAACTAAAATCATACCTGTATGCATTAATATGCACAGACAGCCTTTACACTATAATACAGGTAGTTTAGAGGTGAACTATAACCAGTAAATGCTAAAGAATTAAATTTCCAAATAGGTGCAACAACTTATGGAAAGCTCAAAGTGTTCCAAGGCCTCCGTAAAGGGAGTCTATTTCTCAGGCTGTCTCAAAGAGATCCTGGTCGCCTCTGTCAAGTCTCTGGGAAACCACAGCTCAAGATCACAGGCTGGCATACCCCAGCCCCGACTTGGTCTGAAAGGGGGTAGGCTCTTCTTGGATCCAAAACAGTCTCCTACTGCACCCTGAGTTCCCAGATAGGCAGAAGAATGTCTTAAGAAAAGAATCTCTCCTAAATAGCAATGGCTTCACCTGATAAATTCCTTACCTTCCTGGTCTTAGGAGAAACCTAAAAATTCAATCTTGGATCAAGACGTGACAGGATTTGGCACTCCAATATCTGAAAACTGCTCAGTGAGCCTTTGTGACCACAAACCTCATGTACCAACACTCCAAAGAGATAATCTGGCAGATTTCACTGCACAAGGGCAGAAATGTCATTCTGTCATACTTCGCCAAGTCTCACAGCTTCATAGCAGTGACCCTAAAGATTCCAAACGATTCATTTAAAACAATAACGATCTCTCAGCAAAGTGGATCCCAATATACCTTTGTATAAATTCCAAACAGTGACATTCATGGGAAAATATCCAACTAATTTTCTCACTACTTTCTTCATCTCCCAAAAGTGCATTTTCATATATAGCACATATTCCATATTTAGAAAAATGGGAAGAAAGGAGAGGCCAAGACAAGGAGCACCAGGAAGTCAAGAGAGGCCGGGCCAGGTAGAGTGAGACCAACCAATAGGTGGCGATAGTGACACAAAGACCTGAGTGTCCAGAGCTGCACCATCAAGTCTAGGTAGTCCAGAGCCAAGCAACATGGCCCCCAGCCCTCAGTACTATTAGGCAGAGAAACATGAGGAAGAGAGTTCCCTGTGGATGTATATGGTGTCCGTCCTGGATAGTGAGCATCCCTCCTCCCACCACCCAACCTTACTATGCCCAAGGGTGAGCTCCAGATGAGGTGGTCAGTTTCCAGAGCAGTAGCTCAGGTCAGGCTGACTGTGTCTTCACCCCAGAGTTCCTGCTTACTGCAAGTGTGATCTTGCGCCAGTGTCCATCAGTTAAAAAAAAATGGGTCATTACGAAGAATAAATAAGAAATGCACATAAAATGCAAGTCCTAGAACACAATAAACTTTAAATAAATGCTGCCTGTTACTAGTGCTATCATTGGCAATGAGTAACAATAAATAAGTTAGCTATCAATACTGATATGGCTGTCCAAGAGGAAAGTTACACCCAAACAAATGAAATTCTTTTTTTGAAGAAACAGGTGGAGTTAGTTTAAGAATATAGTTTTGTTTGTTTGTTGCTTGGTATTTTAGTATAGTATCTACAGGGTCTCACTACATAGATCAGACTTGTAGTGATCCTCCTGTTGTCGGACTCCCAAGCACTGGGATTACAGGAGTGTGCCACCACGCCCAGTCTCATTTGCAGTCTCAGCATGCCCTAGGGCGGAGCCGGCATGGCAACAAATGCAATTCTTGCTAAGGGTAAGTCAGTAATAAGAGTGCTAGCCCAGCATGCATGAGTCCCAGGGTTCAATCCCCAGGACTTCTGAAAATAAAAATGCTAATTGCTATCTGAATTGTTCTTTTAAATTCCTTTCTATTAAATAGTTGATAACATTACCACCTAAAAATCGCTATCTGCTGCTATGTTAATACAATGTTGTTATACCAGCCACATGAAACTGTTCAGTCTATAAATTATATCCCATAACGGAGAAGAGGACTTGAGTTGGGGACCAATAATCCTCAATCAGAATTCATTTGAGGTCATGTACCAGTTACGTGATTTTGATATGCATTTTGATTTCTCAGCTAAGATCAGAGCTAACACTCCTACAGTTGTATAACTGTTCCACACACTGAAATAACTTATAGGAAACACAGTATATAATGCCCATACACAGTACCTGCATGTGTGGCAGGTGCTCAACTCCGGGGAAATTACATGGACACAACAAATTGAATCACTGACTCTCTGTAACTAGTGCATCAACAAAATGGACGACCCTATACAAGTCTACTAGTTTAAATGGACATACTTTAATGGATGGACCCAATCTGGCCTCCTCATTTTTCTAATTTGGATATAGAAGGGGTGACAGAGGAGAACAGGGAAGAAGAAAGGAAAGGGGCAAACAGAAAATTTCTGATAGGCAAAACCACAGTGCACAGAGTAGAGCTTGTAGTCAGAACCTGCAAGGCCTGGGAAATTCAGCAATCTTCCCTCTCTGGGCTTTAATGTTGTCTGTGACACTTAATGGCCATTTGTCTTCATTTTCTCAGCAATCTGTTGTGAGTAACTACCCTAGGCACATAGTACTTGTATAGATATGAGGGATTCTATGAAAACATAATATCTCCTTAATAAAATTAAAAAAAAAAAAAAAAAAGGGCCGGCGAGATGGTTCAGTGGTCTAAAGTGCCTGCTTAGGAGGGCTCAGGCAACTGCGGGGACTGCAGTTCGATCCCCGGCACCACATGCTGCGCCAGCCCCACCACCAGGGCAGGCTGAGCCAGCCACAAAATGAATAAATAAACAAACAAACACAACAAGCAAACAAATAAATAAATAAAAATAAAATTTAAAAAAAACACCTCAAAATCAAAAAAACCTGGTTAATGTCTACAAATTACTCAACCTCCCACATTTCTTATGGACTCTGAACAAACCAACCACAAATAGTGGTTAGAACTCCACCAAAAATTCAAAAACAGAGAAAGGGGGAGAGCCCTTCATGAGCACATTTTGCCAAATATTTAGTGAACTAGGAACAGATAATGAAAACGTTCTAAAGTGCAACGTAATAGTTTACACTTTCACATTTCCATGCTGACATCAGACAGGAAGTTTATCATGCTGCTTCACTAAAATTGAGTTCCTGTACTATTAATGCATTTATATTTTCATCCACTAAAGATTGTTCATACCCACGCAGCAGCTCTGCAAGAAGGAGAGTGACAGAAGCAAGAACACAGAGAGCACTATCCCAAACTTGCAATGGAGACCCTTCTGCAGCCTGCTCAGAAGACTGATGCTAAGCTCAAAACCTGGGGTTGCTTTCCACAAAACTACCAAATTATTCCAGAAATCAAATTCCTTCTCCCTTCTAGCTCCCCACAGTCATTTTGCTGAAATGTCATTTCCTAAACAATCCAATTACATCATAAAGACAAAGTGAAGATGGAAAAGGAAGCAGTTACTGAATCTAGTTTTACTAGAAAGCTAGATATCCAAACACAGAAAAGCTTCAAGACAAAATGTAAAGATAATGAAAAGAATACTAGTCTAGGATGTAAAAGAAAGAAGTCTCTAAGAATAAAACTAATACAAAGTGAGTATAGTTATGAAGGATCTGAGTCAAGAGAGGAACTGCAAAGAGTTCAACAGGTGACTAAAATGCTTCAGAAGTCTTTGGCCAACTATAACACCCCTGTCCTGGCAGAAAGCCGACCCCAGAGGACTGTTTCCTCTCAGTCATGTCCAGGGACACAGCATGAGGCACTAGCTCTGCCCCTGCTTTGTCTCTGCCCTGGAGCAGATTTAAAACTTGCTGTGAAGAGCAATGTGACCCTCATCCTGTGAGGCCCCATGCATCCATGGTGACACACAGGATGGCATGAGATGGTAGCACATCAGAGCCTTTGACACTCATGGATGTGCAATTCCTAACCTGGTTGGTCTCAGCTATAGCACAAAAATGCAGAGTGGTCTATCAACCACAGAAATGCATTGGTGCTTACTCCAGGAGACTAGCTCGGCCTAGGGACTAATTCAGAGACATGTTGCCTGAAAAAAGCCTTGGCAAGCATCCTCCTGACCAGCTGCTCCTTCCAGGAGCTGGCCACGCCCCCTTGGCTGTTCTTCAGACAAAAGGTCTCAGGCTTTTGATGCTCTGGGTCTGTGTATAACACAGACTATGAACCATGAACCAGCCAAAGACAAAAGCCACCACTGCACTACTGGCAGATAATAAATGTCATTCTTTAAATATTCACTGTCTGCTAGCAGATTATACTCCTATAATCATCTATGACCAGGGCATCTCCTTGGACTTCATGTGCTCCAGCTTCTTCATAGGTGATACTCTCCTCAGATTTGAATTAGAATCTAGTAGCTATCTCCTGGATGTTAAAGCCAATCCCAAAGGCCATCCTTCTAGGGTCTTCCCCCAGCTTTCTCCCCAGGTTACCTTTTCCCTCCTGGACCAACAGTTGTCCAGGGATAGGTCCAAAGCCCTGTAACTCCCTTTGGCTAGCTGCTGGAGTATCACACACTCCTACACTTTTCACTACTTAAGCCATTTCTACCTGGTCCAGCTCTGGATCTAAAATTCCAACTGTCCCCTGGAGAGTTCATGTCAGAGTCAGTAAGTGCAGAGTTGAGGCTGACCTTACTCACCATCTACTGAGAGGTCTTCCCCACTCACTGTCTGCACAGGATCCCAACAGGACAGGCTAGACCCTGACCCCACTGGGACACTGACACTGTAGTGCAATCATCCTAGGCTGAAGCTACTGTTCGTCAAAAGCAGCAGAGATGACACCATGCACACCATCTTCCCACTATCAGAAATATCTCCCATTCCCCTAAAGCCCGTATTTTTTCCAAAGCCACCATCACCTAAGTTATCTTCAAACCTAAGTTAACTCTGACAATGCCTCATCTCACACTTTTGGTGTGGAACAAACTAACCTTGGACTCTTTTTCACAAGTATATTTGAAGCCATTCTCCTGTCACTGCTAGAATCCTAGTTCCCATATTCTCCCTCATTCTTAGAACTATGAACCAGATCCTTACTGGACTCCATTTCTTCCTCTTAATCTTGCTGAACCCTCAGCCAAATCCAGGGACTGATTTCAGCTCTTCAAAAAAAAAAAAAAAAATTAAATAAGAAGCCACCAACTTTATTCCAAGGTCAACTAAAAGGTAGTTTCTAAACATTTAAAATAAAATAGAATATATAGTCAAACTCACTTGAAATTGTCTTAGCTACATGAGATACATGGGCCTGATGACCTGAAACACCTTATAACTTAAAAGTTCTGGTAGTTGAGAGGAACTCAGCATGTCTGTTCATCTCTACCACTTGGGCTTATGGCTGAGGGCGGTAACACACTGGCCTTATAGCTATGGCCAGATGAGCATGCAGAGGGTGCTCCCCTCAGACTCCACATACATCCCACTCCTCTACTCCCACTCCATCCTCTGCAGGAAGCCCACCTGAGCAGCCTCTGGGCACAGATGCTGAGTTCCTCCCTCAATGTACCCCCAACCTAAGTCTCCCTAGAAGAGTCTCAACTACTGCTTTGCCCAGGGCTAGAGAGTCTCACCCAGGGCCACACTAAACCAAAACACCAAATCCAGAAGATTCTTAAATATCATAAACAAGAAGCCTAGTGTTTTAAGTCCAGATCCTTCAACTTACTAGCCACAACAACACATATACACCATATACAAAAGGTAAAAATAAAAGCAATGTTTAGTTGTCTTTGTGTAAAATCACCTACATCAGTCAGCATGCATCACAGAATCACACATGAGTCCTAAGAACTAGCCTGAAATTAGCCCCATTATTTTCCCCCTAGTTTTTCCTGACATTTCTTACCTTCTCTGTAAATCCATACGTATTCTTGCCTACCACTATCAAGATCCAAGGACACATGAAAAAGTTACTAACATAAGGACAAAACATTTTTCTCATTCCTTTACATTCTGCTCTCATAGACTACTTGTTAGAAGCTTTTCCTGCTTCCTGTCTGTATAATTTGTTGGCAGTGTGTGCCAAAAGGTTTTAACATGTACACATGCTTAAAACCTTGAGGCATAGGCCTGGATCCAGTGGACCTATCCCTTACTTTTCTACTGTAAGTTCATACATTAGCATTATAGTAGCTGCCTGCGCATCTCAGTACCTTTCCCTGGGGATTACAGCAAGTAATCTATGTATTCACCCACTTGGTAAGGATGTGCAGGTAGTGTGCACAAGTGCAAAGGTGCCAAAATGAGATTTGGACTCACCTTTACGCTCTAACTGGATTTGCATATGTTTACTCAAGCATCACAGAGGGTACAGAGACTCATACCACTCTAGGATTTGTTTTATTTTTTAAAAAAAAGTTTTCTCTTGATTTTTCTGGTAGAAGTAGACAAATTTAGTACAATGGCACATGAAAAACTAGATGTGCAAGTTTTAGAGGTCAACAGTGAATCATCAGATTACTCATGCATGGATGAAGATGACCCATTATGGTAAACCACAAGCTTTCATAACTGAAGAGTGGTGTGAGTAGTTGATGATGAGGATGATGACTTTGACACAGGCCATGTGAAGCAAAGTTCCTGTGACAGAGGAATGGAGTAAGAATTGACTGACACAGACACAGAGAACGCAGACTTCCTTGATTCAGATGACTAATAAAACAGCAATGTGACTATATGTTTGCCTAGTCAAAATGTTGCAAAATGACCATGCAACTAAATAGAACAGAAGGACTCAATGTTAGAAGTAGGTCTGAAAACATAGTAAAGGTCTTGACAGGGATGAAATGTATTGGACAGAAAGTCAGCATCACCATTCAGTGTTGGAAATTCTAACAGACAAAATGCTGCAAGACACTGTGAAATGCAAGTAAATAATTATGTATGCATTCTAGTTATATTCAAAATGTATTTGACAACTCCCTAGTTGAACCAAAAGCATTCATAGGTCTATTGTACTTAGCAGGGACTTCTCATGGTGAATGCAAGAATGTAAAAGACTTATGGAAAAGTGATGAGTTAAAATATGGCATAAAAATGTATGCCCTTTTAGATGTGAAGATGTATTATTTTTTCAAGTTAGATACAATGCATAATATAACAAGGACCTCCTGACAGAACAGTAATATTACTGAAATGTCAAGTGTGTCCTACAAAAAGGCCTAGAAAGCAAAAAATGTGTGCTATCAGTGTAAATGTGCTGTAGTCATGTGTTCAGGCTGCTGTAAGTGTGATAACTGAAGTTAAGATCATTTTTTGGTAGAGTGTTATTGGTATTTTCATTGTTATTCATATGGGAATTTCTTTTTTTTAAATACTTTGTATACCACAAACCAATCTATGTTGAAAATGATTATGCTTTTTTATAAATACTTAATAAATATTAAAACTCAATAATTTATTTTTATATTTTTCCTGTTAAGTACTCAGTGTTTAATAAAGCTCATTGGGGCCTGCGAGATGGCTCAGTGGTCTAAAGCGCCTGATTAGGCAGCCACAGGGACTGCGGTTCGATCCCCGGCACCACATGCTGTGCCAGCCCCACCCCCAGGGCAGGCTGAGCCGGCCAGAACACAAATAAATAAATAAATGAGGTTTAAAAAATAAAGTAAAATAAAAAAAAAACTTTAAAAAAATAAATCAGTTAATATAATAAAGCTCACATAAAATTATAATAATTCATCAATAGAAATATTTTAAAGAATAAGCATGGGTATGACAGATCCAAGTTTATGCACCTTGATGACAAAATTAGTCTTATGCTCCAAGGGTTAAATGTTTTAATCCCACTTCTGGGAATGTAGCCAAAGAGATAAGAGACACAAACCAAAGCATCCATTAACAATATTTATTGCAACATGAACTATAAATGTGAAAAAATGGAAAACTACTTGGACATATAAAAACAGAATATAATGAGAATAAAATACAGTATTAAAAACAAAAGGAGAAATAGTCATGCTGCATTAAATAGGTGAAACACACCAAGCTCCAAAAAATATGCCCTTTATTTTGTAAAATAAATGTCTATGTGCACATTTGTGTGTACAAAAGCATAGCAGAGATCTTCAAAGTGTTGCAAAGCCAGCAGCAAGATCACCACTGTAGAATTTGTTACATGCAAAAGTGCTGAAAGCTAATGAATCAGAACTTCCAAGGATGTGTCCAGCAATGAATGTTTCTAGTCTGTATAATTTGTGCCACACAATCTTTGAAGGAGATGGTAAATTCATCTGAAGCTAGGAATTTACAAGCTGTTTGGTCTATCCTCTTTGAAATTACACAGCCTCTGATCAATTTCATTAACTCTTTTGGTTTCTGTATTATTTCAAATTTTACACATAATACAATGCTTAAATATTTATATCATGCTATTTTGCATTCATAGGATTCAAAATTGCAAAAAGAAAAAGGGTTATCCCATGTCATTTCTAAGTTGCAAATTCCTGAATAAAGAGGTCCTCTTTCACTGTATGTCATTTTCAGAGGAGGAAACACCTCAGTCATTCTTTTCAGGAAATTACAAAGGGGATGGACTGAGAAGATGGCTGATTTAGGCCTACTCATTCCTGACAGGAAGGAAACTACACTGACCAGAAAAAAACTTCTTGCTGGAGCAGCTTTTAAAACTTCTAATATTCCTGTCTTCAAGATCTGAATAATAATAACAAAATTCATGACTGAGCCCAAATGACCAATTAACATGTTCAAAGGAAGAGACTCCATCTTCAGAAGGACTTAATGACAGGAACTTTAGAAGCAGCAGACTATTCACTTAACTTCCTCCTTGTTACAGAAAAAGAAACTGAGACCCAGTATTACGGCTCATATATAAATGCCCTCTCAATGTCCCCTACATGCAGTAATAGGGGGCAATTTTTCAGAGGTGGTTAGATCTAGAGTGTGACACTGGAACTGATCCATGGAATTGATTCAATGTTACTAGGACTAAGGATGTGAGTGCTGCCGACCCTAAGTAGCCTGAATAAAACACAGAGGACAGAAGGAACTGTGGTCATCACTTGCTTGCTTGCTTTTGCTGTTCTCTGACACATAAAGTTTCTCCTCTGCAATGGCCCTCTGCCAAGCCACCCTGTCTTGGAGCCTGCTGATTATAGACTGAGACCTCTGCAGCATACTGTGAGCTAATAAACATTCCCCTGCCCCTTTAATTTTGGCTGTTGGGTATTTTGTCTCAGCATTGAGAGAAAAGTAATTAAAACACCTAGCAAGATGAAATGACTAAATTCATAGAGAAGGTGGCAAGGCCTGGATGACGATTAAGATCCAAACCTGGTCCAAGCTTTATCACACGATCTCTTTCATTTCTGATAGCTCACAAGTTTTCTAAATTGATTTTTTACATTTTCCATGATTTGGAGGGTATTTTTGGCATCATGACTGACACCACCATTATCTTAGATCAATAACTATATGACATCTTTGAAGACTAAAAAAAATGTTAAATTTCCAAAGTACTTTAATGATAACATTATAGTTTTATCTACTTCTATAGCCTGCCAAGCTGTACAAAGTCATTATGATTTTTCTTTCTCTCGCTCGAGATACTGCCAATGAGCTATGACAATGTTAAAAGGAAACAGTGACTATTCATTTCCAGGTACTTCAGAAATCCTCTTCAGATTCTACTTATCATCACATCTTTCTCCTGTTAAAACAGTCCCTCCCCTAAGCATCAGCATTCAGTACAAAATTAAATACCTTGCTAACAAACTGAAAATCAGTCCCACTGACCAGTAGGAGAAGGACGGACCAAATGACTGACAACCAGCCTCAACACACCATCACACTCTGAAGAAGGCTTGGAACAGGACACAGGCAACCAACCTTTCCACAATAAAATGCCTGGGCATCCCTCTTTCTCACTTGTGTGTGACACCTAAATGATCACTGCAACCCCATTTTTTTGGAGGGGTGCAAATTCTTCTTTTAATAAGAAATAACATTGAGACAGCTTCAAAACACATTAGGACAGCCACAATAATTGATACAATGTATATTGTTGTCTTCATAATAGCTGTTCAGAGTACAAGATGCAGACATGATAACTTTTCTAAACACTACTGGTACAAGTATTTCCTCTCACTGAACTAAGAGAAAGTAGTTGAATACATAGAGCAATATTCCATAATAGTAGTGGGTCATCAGCAGAACTGGCAATGTAGGAAGCTGTTGACTTGAGCCCTTTACAGCTCAGCATACTAATCTGGCTTTACTTTTTATGTCTGGTGGTTAAACTTTTCTGCTGGGTGGTTAAGTCCAAGTTAGAGCAAGACCTATATAACAAAATATGTAATTTTCGTATCTGACAAAGTCAGTCAAATTTCAGCCCCATTTTAATCTCATGCTAACTAGAAAAAAATGTCAAGATACCCAATAACTGAGTAGACTCCATTTCCTGACCATATCCAACCTGAAGCCTGCTCTACCTCCCTAGTCCACTCTCAGGTTACTCAGCAGGAGCACTGGGCCAGTGCTTGTCCAGGACAATCCCATGGTCCTGGGCACATTGGCCTGTTGACATATGCAACACAGAGCCAACATCTCTGTGACCACAAGTATGTTTCTGGCAGTTTGGAGCTTATGGGATTCAGCAGTTTGATCTTATTAAGTTACTAGTAACATAAAGTAGAAAGAACCTTAAATAAAATGTCCAAATTTTATTTACCACTTCTTTGGATCTATTTCCTTACAAGTAAAATGGCAGCCAATAATATTATCATCTTACAACTTTCCATCTCAAATGTTTGCATTTCAGCCTTACTGTAGGTCATTTTTTTTTAATGGAAGAACATCTTCTGACTCCCAACCACTCAACTTACTGTATCATTTCTGAAATGCAATGTAGAAGTGGCTGTCTAGAAGACTTCATTTTCCACTCTTAAAAAGAAAAAAGAAAACTTCATGCCAGAAATGATGGCAACATCTGTTTTCCTACATGATTAAAATGTTTCATAATTTAAAGAAAATATGCTGACTCTGATTTCTGTTTCCACAGTGAGAAATTAGTGTGAGGACTGGGTCTTGTCTCCATCTTGGTCTCTGGGGAACTATTTGTCTATAACTAAGCTTTCATGAACAGCTAGCTATTTACCCAGCCCAGCCACCTTTAATTAAAGCCTGTTTTCCCACTTACTTCCCTTCAGGCCACCTCATGGGCTTTCTGAGAACAACCACCACTTCATTATGGAGGACACCAAATGTAAAACAGGAAGACCACAGCTGTCAGCAAGACTAGCATCCAGGGCCTGCTCCCTTCAACATTCGCTGTGTTCTTCAAATGATGGACCAGGAGACAGACCCTGAAAATCTAGAAGGGAGTAAGGAAGGTCCCTGACATTCAGGGCCTCCTATCCAGAGCACCAATGTGAGCTCACATGTAAATACCATATGAGCCACACTGTGACATGGCCACCCTAGGGGTGGGACTTCCTCAGAGGCAAGATCTTATTAGACTGGACATCTTGCCAGGTCCATGAGAAGGGTGAGTTCCTTGTAGACCACATCAGTGAGGATGCTTTGGGCACCAGAAACACTGACTACAAGTAGGTGAAGTCACTGAGGTGACTTCAGCTCACACAAGGATGCTGGCATTAGAAAGTTACTGCAGAGGTTGGTTGTTCTCTGAGATACATGGGCTCTCCCCAGTGTCCCACCCTGTGCACACAGGAGGAAGGGAAGGCAAGGAAGGCCCCCACTAAATCTCCCCTCTAGAGGCAAAGCACTCCCAACATCCTGTGGTTGACTCTGCTTCGCTGGTCACAACAGTGTCATATGACTATCCCAACAGTGGATGCTACACAATCAACTCTCCCTCATCTACATTCAGTTATGGGCTAAGTGTATTCCCCCACACTTCACAAGTTGAAGATCTAAATCCTCTCCCTCAAGGTAATAATATCTGAAAAGTAGAAACTCTGGAAGGCAGTAATTAGGTTTAGAGGGTAGATCACATTTAGATAGGTAGATAGAAAGGTAATTAGATGGGTAGATCAGGATTCATTTTAGTTAAATCATGAAAATAAACCCCATGTATTTAAACAGGTCTCTCACTCTATCTCAGTCTCTGTCTCTGTCTCTGTCTGTCTGTCTCTCTCTCTCTCTGTGCATCTGTCTGTCTGTCTCTCTCTTTCTCTGTGTCTCACTCTCGCACCCCCATCCCCCTCTGTCTCAACTCTCTCTTCTTTATACCTCACCTTTAGCCACACAGAGATACAACAAGACCCAAAGCCAGAGTCTACTCAAGAGGAACTAGAGTAGCTTTTACTTTGATCTCAGCCCATCTACACAGCCTTTGGTATTCTGTTAAGGCAATCTGAACAGACTAGCCCACATAATAAATTCAGCTACCTTCAGAGTCATGTCAGCCTCCTGATACAGAGCATATCAGGTCCTATTTAGTTAATAAAAATAATTTCTTAAAAGTGTTTTGTGCTCACAGCATCCACAATGAAAGCTACAATAAAAACAAAGATGAGAAAGTTTCTAACAGAGCTTTTTCTGCCTTAGCCTTTCTCCCTATATGAACTCTCCATTTTTAAAAGCCCAAGGAGTTTTGGCAAAAGCTCAAATGTAAACACATTAGCAGTGGGCGAGGCACTGGAACAAGGGAGTAAACTACACTGACTTCACTTTCTCAGCCTGAGCTGTGCACATTAATTCAACTCCCTCCGGGGCCAGACCTGCAGTGACTCCAAATCTTCCCATTTTCCCACAGGCTGCCTTTCAGCATCACAAAAAACAAAA
The DNA here is from genome assembly GCA_004027915.1 of Capromys pilorides. Taxonomy (NCBI): domain Eukaryota; kingdom Metazoa; phylum Chordata; class Mammalia; order Rodentia; family Capromyidae; genus Capromys; species Capromys pilorides. The sequence continues at coordinate 13,884 of PVKN010024471.1, forward strand.
ACAAGGCAACCCCAGCTCTCTGAGGCTGCTACCACACCATAAACAGGGTGTCAGTGACCCCAGGTCACAACACCACCAAGCCCAGAGCCCACTTGATCTCCCTGGATCCTGTCTGCAGTCACACGCACACAGCAACTTTCCAAGCCTAATGGGGAAAAGTGACAGCAAGGGACTTGGCAAACAGGGACCACGGCATAGTGAAAGCCTGAAGACAAGGAGTCCATAGTAAATGGCCAGGTGCCACAATATCTGAAAAGTATAGCAACATTTATTCCTAAGGAAATGGGAAGAGGACTTGTGGATTAGATAAACTCAAGATTGCAAAGTCACACAATTCTGGAGCTAAAAGAGGTTCTACATAAATACAATCATCTAATTTTAGACAAGTGTACCAGAAACACTAGTTATAACGTAGACCCTACAGAAGTTAAGTGATCTGAGTCAGCTTCATTCAAAACAGGTCACTTTTAACCGTTTGGCTGCTGCTATCGCGCTCTTCGCATTATGGAGTAACGTAAGAAGAGCATGATAGCGCTCCTTAGCAGTCAAACGGTTAA
>PVKN010024472.1:0-14433 GCA_004027915.1 Capromys pilorides
ACAATTTGAGCATCAAAATGAATAATGGTAGCACTGAGCTATAATCTATTGGTATAATCAGTTCAAATTGATGATAAATAAGTGGGAAAAAGAAATAACCTTCTTCAAGTATAATATTCAAGTATTAGTGTGGATATAATATATAATTTACACTTATTAGTGCAAAATGAATAAGAAATTGCAAATTGGTTATTTGACAACCATCACAGTAATAAATGACTGGAGAAATGTTTACATGTTCTCAACATATACAATCTTAAAATACTGGTTGTAAAAGAGAAAGAAAGTAGAATTGGCATACCAGCGATGCAACACAACAGCATATCACTGAGTAACATCCCTGGTGTTGAGACAAAGCTGAAGCATGTATGTAACCAAGTTCAAAGGCACAGAATGCCCCTGGCATCTGTGGTGGCAGCGCAGAAGTTCACAGTTGGAATCATGAAGAAACATCAGAAAGGCATGTGTTGGAGGACACTGCACCTGGTCCTTGAAGATGTCAAAGGTATGAGCGTCAGGAAAAGATTGAAGAAATTCAGTGCATGAAATGAGATTGGAAACACAGGCTTGCACAGGTGCTGGCTGGGAGATGGAACCTTTGCTAGGAAAGTGGGGCAAGAAATGAAAAGAATCTGAAGGAAGCATAGACTAGAGTATAATTATCCATTTCCTGGTTTTAGCTGCCATGCTGTGGCTCTGTGGCCAGGTCTCACTGAGGGATGCCAGGCCTGACCCATCGGAGAAAGTGTCACTTCCTGTCTGCAACCCGACCTCAAGAAGCTCAGGAAAAAAAATGCTATTTGGCCTATTATGGTGACTTCTATAGAAGTTGGAAATTATTTAAAAATACTAGTAAAATAATTTCCTGTGCATATGTGTATAGGCAATGTGTCAGGGCCTACATGCAGATGCAATGAAACAAGAGCACAAGGATATTCAGAAAAAAATAATTTTTGAATCTATTTGGCAGGTATGTGTGGATTTATTATGACATGCTCTACTTCACCTATGATTTTGTAACCTATCTGGTGTTTCTAAACCACAGCATGAGGGGACAAATACAAACTAGACATATAGAAACAATCCCCTGCATTCAGCTCTGAGGTTTGCCATAATGAATTTAGGCTAACGTGTTAATATGTGGTGGTTTCTTACTGTATTAGACAAGATAAGCAGAGACCAGCAGTGGCCAGGACACCGGGAAGCCTTGGTAACCTATGCCAGGAAGCCAGCTCTTGGCCCAGAACTGATCAGATCCTACCATCATTCCCATCAATTTTGCGTGAATTACTAGAAAAGTGTTTCTAAAACTCTTTCTTCTTGTGAATCCAGCTGTCACCCAAATTGTGTGTATCTCTCCACAGCATTTTCAGTACAACAGGCAGTGGAATTAATTAAAATCCCAAACTTCTTTGTTCAAATACTGTTTTGACTCCCCAAACAGCAGAGAGTGAAAAGACTTTTCCTCATGCCCTCCAAGTCAACAGACACACGTAACTTTCTGATGTTATCATTTAATATTCTCATGCTCCTTGTTCCTTTCCAGCTGCCTTGGCTCTTTGGGTGCTAGTTTACCATGCACATAGTCTTGTACATCCATCTCCAACCGTGCTGTTTCCTTTCCCTGGGACTCTGCCATCAGCTATTCTCACAGCTCACCGCTGTGCTTCCTCCGGGTCAGTATTTAGATGTTTCCTCCCAAGACTGCTCTATCTCCTCTTCCTCTTCATGTCACTGCAATGATAACATTTGTTTTTAAATACAATCTCCTTACATTTAGGAGTAAGGCAGGGATGTTTGCACATACCATTATCTTTTTTTTTTTTTTTTTTTTTTTTTTTTTTTTTTTTGGTGGCACTAGAGCTAGAACACTGGGTCTTCTACAAGTGCTCTACCACTGAATTATATCTCTACCTCTTTCCTTTTTAAAAAAATACTACTACAGGACAGCTCTCACTATGCTTCTCAGCTTGGCCTTGAACATATGATCCTCCAGCCTCAGTCTCCCAAGCAGCTGGGATCACAGGGACATGCAGCCATGGCCAGCTACACTTGCATCACTTGCATTCAACGTTACATCCAAGATAGTAACCATTTCATTAGGCAAGAAAGGGGAAAGGGAATAAAAGAGTAAGCAAATTCTTTATTGGCAAAATACTTACTAGAAAATATTTTAAAAACTTTACAGAAAATTAGTATGTAAAATTGACAGGGCTAGTGTACAAAACTATTTTCTATGTATGTAATTTGTGCAGCAGCCAGTTGGAAAAAAAGTTTAATATTCTACTCTATTTGATTTAGCTTCAATAAAATTAAAAAATATAATACTTAGATATCTACTCATATATCTCAGTACTCATATATACCAAAAACTACAGAACGTTGCTGAGAGAAATAACTACATTAATGCATGAGTTACCATATTCCACTGGCTGGTGGACTCCACACTGTGAACCTGTGCATTCTACTCTGGGTGACCTATAGATTCACTATGGTGTCAGTCATTATCACAGTAGTGTCATGTTTTAAAAAGATTTTTCCAAAAATTTATGGCAAAATGTAGCCAAATAGGCAAAATAACCTTGAAAAGGAGCACAGTTGGAGATAGCACCTCTCTTGGTTTCAGTATTTACTCTAAAGCTATAACGATCATGATTTTTTAAAAACAAACCCTAAAAAGCTTTAGCACTGCAATGCTGGCCAACTTCCTCAGGCTCCCTGGACTTGATGTTCATCTCTGTGAAAGGAAAAATAATAGAAGTGACATAACATCCTAAGTTACATAACTGAAGACAATTTGATCCCTCACTTGACACTAAGTAAATATCAGCAATGCCAGAAAAATCACCTTATGGGGGTAAAATTTAGCAATATGCTAGATATATCATTTAGGCACCATATTTGACACTAAGTAAATAGTGTCAAATAGCTATATCAGAAAAATCATGATGTGAGGGAAATAGTAATTATGTGTACACATATCTCATGTTTATATTTCATTTTGTATTTCTAAAGAAGAGTTACATAAGTGCTACACTGCACTGTGTGTGGATATTTAAAAATTTATTTGGAAAGTAAATATCAGGCAAGTTACAAATGCAATCTACAAATAGAGCTCCTTACTCTTGTATATTACGAAATCACCAAATCATAAGACAGTTGAGAAATGCCTCGTGTTCCCATTGAATGCACTCTCCTTCTTGTCTTCATCCTGGCCCACAAAGAACAAACACACACTCCCAGCGTCATAGCCTTCATGGCCCTTACTCTGAGTCTCAGTTGTGGTGTAGTCTCAGAGCTAGAATTTCCTTCTCACAGCTTTCTCTGGGCCAGACCATGGTCCCTGCACCACATCCCTGCATTCTTTCATATGCGCAGTGGTTAGGGTTGTTGGCAGTTGCATCCACTAACCCTCTGCTGTTGCCACCAGGAACAAGGGCTAGGACTTGGTCCTGGAGCTCATGGCCTGTATCTTTGCCTCTTTTGCAGGCACTAAGGACAGTGCTGGAAAGAGTAACCACAAGAGTGGAGGTTCATCAGCAAGGGCCCCATAACCAAGAGGTAAAACATCTGAGCCTGCCTCGGGGGACCTTCACTGCTGTGACAATGCCATATATTGGTAGAGATAAGAGATGTAGGGTGCCACAACTGTCCAGAGTATTCCTGCATTAAAGAGGAGTGGTGGGCTCACAACGATTACATTAGTCATATTTGGAATTTGCTGTGGGCATGGAGTTGCTTGTTTTCTCACAAGATTACTGCATTACAGGGTCCTGAATGTACTTTGTAAATTCTTCAAAGCCATGTAATTTTAAGTGAAGATAGCCATGAATATTCATACTATTCCCAATAAACTTTGATGAATAGTGCAGAATGTCAGGAGATTTAGACCACCTAACCTAGTACCTGCATTTTCTCTTTTGACAGTAACTTCAGGAGATATTACTAAAAACATGCTGCAGTTGCTCTCCATGACATTAACTCAGGTACCTGAGAATGTCCACAGAAACCTTAGACCATATTTATCATCTCCAAAATAAAGCATTCCATGTTTTATCTCTTTAAGCACGTTAGTAATTTTTAGATATTAAGTTTACTTATTTTTAGAGCAAATTGATTTATAAAGATGTACTATTTTGGTAATGCATTTCTGTTCATTCTTAATTTAAGCATTGTAGGAAAAAGAATATATATATATATATATATATATATATATATATATATATATTCAAAGGCTATAGATATGTGAATAATCCACTCACTCCAGCTCCCTGACACAATGAGCCACAGAATTTTATTGTATGGATCATTGGCATGGTCATGACGTCACCTCCTGTGGAGCTATTGTGGCACCCTTGTATATAGCTGCTTCCTTGCTTTAAAAGTGCTGCCCTCTATGTGGTCGCAGAGCCAAATGTGTCGCAAAGAACAATAGAAGACCACGGACAGAGACTGACTTTTTATTTCGTTGTGATCAAAAATTTCTAAAATTCAACTCACTCTATTAGAATTTCATGACCCGTAATAGGAATTTGAACCAGCTCTGTTTAAAACTCATTCAACTTTTTCTTAAATGCAGATAACAAGGCCAAATAGAGACTAGCTGTTAGATGGTACACAAATATTTAATTTGGGACTCATTCTCAAGGTTAGAAGATCAACTGCAAGAAAAACAAATCAGTGTTTCTCAACTTATATTGTGAAATATAAAATCATCTATACCTGTTGTCATACTAATAATTTTTACCTGGTTTGGAAAATTCTGCATACATCAGTGTTTTTCTTTTCCTCAAAATATTCCAAGTAGCAGCAGTAATGCTTGGAAGTGTGTTCAAATTCAAATGCTTGAGAACCATCTGAAGACCTGTGAAATTGGGGACCCTGGTGTTGGCCCAGCAGAACTTAGTCTCACAAGGCATCTGTGGGCTTTTGCTAACCAGTCTTCCTTGCAGACTGTTATTGACATGCACAGCAAAGGAAACCTGTAGATATTGCTACATGAAGTGAAAAATGGGGTTAATCTATGTGATTCATAGTATGAACCTGAATCATCCAGATGGACCCACTTTAATGATGTTCTTTAGCTGTAGGGAAATTTCTCTAGGGCCAGAGAAATGCAAAAGAAAACAAAAACAGGAGGCAAGCAGACAAAGGGAGGGCAGAGAAAACCCAGTGAGTAGAGTTTTTCAAATTCTGCCATTGGTCCTAAGAAGCAGCAACTGTAAGCAAGAACAAGACAGAGATCTGTAGTAGTAAAGGTGGCCCACAGGTTAGAGTCGGTAAAGAAAGAGGTGTCAGATGTGAAACAACACTGAACCGATTGCTTCCAAAAATGTGAATGAGCTTATGTGTGAATTCTTTTCAGAAGCCTTGAAAAAAGAAAAACCCTTTAATGACACCCTAATTTCAGCCCTATGAGACTCCATGCAGAAATAGCTAAGCTGAGCTGTGCACAGAGCTCTCATGCTCAGAAACTATGAAATTATGAATTAGTTTGGGTTTTGTTAACTTTCTAGGCTTCGTGACAATAGAAATACTGTACTCAAGTTTGAGAACTACTTCTGTGCTGTTGATGTGATATAGTTGGAGTCACATGGGTGAAAGCATTTCTTTCGTTTACGTGTTTTTTCCTGCTGACTTCTGCATAAGGCAAGAAGATATCATAGTACACAGTGTCATGTTTAGTCTCATAGGTTGGAAGGTGTGATGTTTGGGGTTTTTTTTGTTTTGTTTTGTTTTGTTTTGTTTTGCATGGTGCAACACCAACACTGCATGCAAAACTGGGAATCTAATCCCAGTCCCTGTGCTTGCCAGGCAGGTACTTGCACTGGCAAGCTATCTCTCTGGCCCTGGCAGTTCTGATGTTTATGAACTTTAACTAATATATCTCTATGTTTAATTCCAGATCTGTCATCTTCTAAATAAGAGACTTAGTTAAATTTATTTATTTTTATTTTTTTATTTTGTATTTTAGGGAAAAGTCTACAGGGTTTTCAGGGTCTCACTAATAGATCGGACTCATAGTCACCTGCCTGTTTATAGCCTCCCAAGAACTGGGATTATAGGCATGCCCCACCACTCCCAGTCTCAATTGCCATCTCAGGATGCCCTGGGGGCTGGCACAGCAGGCCCAAAAATAGAATTTGTGGCCACTGTGCCCGTTTACAGGTGCTTTAATCCACTGAGCTATTTGGCTGGTCCTAAATGTATTTTGAATTTATTTCAAGAATGTCTTTTGTAGAATGAGGTGAATATCTACCCAACAGTTCTGGTTAAAGGATTACGATAGCTAAAATGGGGCCAGCCAATCTGTGTAGTGAGACCTTGTAGATCCTGTACTAAATATAATAATAATAATAATAATAATAATAATAATAATAATAACAATAATAAATATAAAGGTAAAATATACAATACACCTGATATTCAATAAGAAATGAATACTTGCATCTTGGTATAAGAATCTTGAAGCTCAAAAATGATAACACAAAATACACTGCTTTTGGTTTCAAAGTCAAACCATCTGAGGAGCAAAAGTTTTAAGGAAATTTTTCTCTAAACTTCCCTTGCTTACTTAAACAATAGATCTGCCAAAAACACAAACTGCCTTTTCCTCCTATTGACGCTTCTTAACCAAGAAGGTTTAACCATGGATGAGACTAAAATCCAAGCTCCTCACCTACAGCCTCAAGGAGCATAGTTCCAGATCATTGTATTTCCTCTAATTTCATTATTTCTTCCAAAATAATTTACTACTCTTCTAAAACTACCTATAGCTGCCCTATCCCCTCCTCCTGGGAGGAAAGTGGCTCTAGCTCCCTTTCTGCAACCTTTCACTCTCAGACTTTCCTGGACCCTGTGCTTATGTACACAGATACATTTTACCATTGCTTTTCTTGTTAAGCTGTCTCTTGTTTGTTTAAGCAGAACTCAGTTATTGAACATTTAGAGGAGAAGTTGAACTGCCCTGCAAGAACAGAAACTTTGCATTTAGAAGACAAAGCAGCCAACATAGATCATGGCCTTCTATTTCTTTCCTCATAGTTTAAGACAGAATCCTGAAATTGTGATTTGTTTTATGGCCAGGTACATGAACAACACTTAATAAAAAAGAGAAAACAAAGTTGGGTGAAGAGGTGGGCTCACAGAGTCTAGCTGCACTCTGATCCCATGGGAAAAGTTTTAGAAACGAGTGCCCTGGGGTTAGTATCAACTTTCATCCTTGGTTCAATTAGACATTGCGCTGAGCCTGGAGGGAGATACCTAGAGAAGGGACAGCTATATGATGTGGTATGTGACACTCCTGGGTACCTCAAATGCAAAATGACATCACAGTTGGGTACAAGCAATGCAGACAACAAAGATGTAAGTTCCAAAACAAAAAACATGGTTTTTCCATTGGAAGAGTGAAACTGACAAGACTCAACATTCTTTCCTATGGAAGTGGTGCATCAGCAGGTCACCGGGTGTAGCTGAACCTACCAATGGAAGTATAACTGTGTGTCATCCACACAGACTGCTGGCACCTAGCAGTCTCTGTCAAAGTAGTTATGTATTTAGTGAAAAGATGTGATTGAAAGCACAAAAGATGCAGTTGAAGATGGCCATAAAATCCATCACTTCACTGATTATTTAACTAAGAAAGGTAATCTTCTACAGTTTTACTTATCCAAAATGTCTAATTTAATCTTTAGTTTCTACTCATCTTGCTCATCTCCAATGATTTTCTATTATCATCCTATCCGGATGCATGTAACTTATGAGTTTATTACGCTTAAACCTCTGATGAAAGTATAATGTTCAACACAATGTATGAATAATGCACAAATTATGCAAAACTGTATTTTCCTCATTGCTTCTCTCACCTCACTTGATACTCACTTTATCTGCATTGCATGAGTCACTAATTTGCCAGATGATCCAAGTTAAAATTATATTAAACTATATTTCTATCAGTATCCCTACAAGTTTTGGAGCCTTTCCTTCATGACTCCAAGTGGTTTTCCATGATATTTCTCTGCATTCCAAGACAGAAACTTGTTAATTTAAATCAAGTTTCTGATGACTGAGATGCACAGAAAAGGGAGCAGTTGTGTCAGTTGACGTTCAGTTCCTATAACAAGCAGCTGAGATGCTTGTAATTGTAAAGATGGAAGGTTTATCTTGGCTCAATATTTTAGTTGATGGCTGACTACTCACCAAATATCCAGACTGTGGCCTTCAACTTTCAGCTTCTATATGGGAAGTTTTCAGTTCTCAGGAACATAACCATTTCTTAGCAGTAGATGAGTGAAAGTGACATGTGTCACCTCAGAGGGAGAGCAGACTAGAGATACTCCACCCCTTAGATATTCCTGATGCCTCTTTGCAGTGGTCGTTGCATAACTAAAATATGACAGCTTCCCAATCCACTCATATCACACTGGAGTATAGTTCAGAAATACACTGAGATTCCAGGGAAAGTGTTTTGCGACACTAATACAAGTTATTTTAGTAAACATTAAAATGAATGAATCAAGCATAGAGGAGTCCATCTAGCGTGTATTTCTGTTTCTTATAGTATATGTTCTTAAATGGCCTTAAATTGTGACCTTAACCCTGGGAAGCATGTATAAAGCAAGGAATGGGGTGGAGACCATGAAAAGAAAAAAAGATGGGAGATCCCCATTCTTAATGTCATACAGTAACACATTTCACTATGTCTTATATTGACTACATATTTCACATAGTTAATCTACTTTTAACAAAATTTTGATCACTTTGTTCTGAAAATTAAAATGTTCGCTATTTGCCTAAATTGCACAGTTCAAATGGGAAGGATTAGGGAGTTTCTGTATAGAGGACTAAGAAAATTAACTGACTTGATTCTTAAAACTTTGAGATGTCTTCTGTTATGGTTTATATTCAGATGTCTCCCCCAAAGACTCATGTGACCACACAGGTGGGGCTTTTTGACAGGTGACTAGATCTTGAGTGCATGATAGTGGGGTTGATTCATGCTGCAGTGCTAGAATCAAGAAGGTGAGGATTAAAGGTGTGAGTGCTACCTGCCCTAGGTAGGGTGACTAAACTATGAGATATGCTAGAGATGTAGCTCAACGGCGTAAGTGCCTACCTGGCAAGCACAAAGTCCTGAGTTCAATTCCAGGTTTCAAAAATTGATAAATAAAATAAAATAAATAAAAATAATAAAAAGAGCTCTGGTCATCCCTCTCTTGCTACCCCTGCCTGCCGTGAGCTCTTTCTCTTCTGTGATGCTTGTCTTCTGCGCTACCTGCCTTGAGCAAGTCAATGATAGAATGAAACCTCGACAAGTATAGAAGTATACTTTTTCTTCATTAACTTGCCTGAGCTTGATATTTTGTTCCATCAATGAAAAAAAGTAACTTTCTTAGACATTTATGACAGGAAAAAAATCAAGACACAGAGTGCTGAGGCTTTTGAAAAAAATATTTCAGACAATATATAGGGCAATTAAAGGGTTAAAAGTTCAAGAGAGGATGTATTTTCTGAACCTCATCAGACAAAGAAATTTTACAAAAACAATCCAAACTAAAAATGATTGATAACTCTATTGTTTAAATTTCTAAGTATTTAGGTGATGAAGAAGACAATGTGTTTCAAGTTTAATGTTCCTGAGACAACAGCTTTTGAAAGTTTCTAAAAGGATATGAAGCCAGAAAAAAAAATATGCACTGATACTTGACAAATCTCCAAAAATTTGGGTGAGATCTACCATTCAGTCTACCACTGCAGCTCACAGGGCTTTAGGCATACACAGCAGGGCATTTCCAAAAGTTAATGCTGTTTTCTCTGTGCCTATGAGCCACAATTGAGAAAGCCTAGATGCACTGTCACTTCAACAGTGTCTCAGTATTCACTGATTTTTTTCCAACAAAAACATAAATGCACATCTACCAATTGTACATTGTAATTTACCTTACCTGACTAAAAACTATTTGACAATCACTAAATTTTAATAGTGATTAGAACTAAAAATAATATAAATTCAAGGTCAAAGTAATTCTGATTTCACATTGTACTTTCACCCTTTTAAACTTGGACATGAAAGTGGATTACTAAATTTGGAGATTCTGGCTATCTTTCAGATGCCCAAGGAAACGTAGGGTCATTTTCTTCAAGAGACTATTTCCCTCTACTCAGACTGATATTTGATTCACCTTTGCAATAGAGAACTGTGCTTAAAACTTCTGATTCTGAATGAAATGTGGTGACTGGATGGGTTTTGTGTACCCTCATTTGTGTAGAAATAAGGAGAGTGATGAAGTGTGACAAACTGATGTTTCATGCGTTAAGAACTAATTTTTGCACAGACTAATGGCAAGAGTAACCACAAACATATTTCCTATTTTTTAATTCAAAGCTGTTACCTTTTTTGTAACTTATTTCATCTAAGCATCTGGCATTGCATAAGATAAAAATTCATTAACCCATTATATTAATATGCTCTAAATACATACTATGGCATCAACGAAAATAATTTCAGCAACATCTTTTAATATTAAACTTATAGAAAATATTATGGAAATGTTACCCAATGTGCCAACTTTAATTTTACTTTACACACGCACTCATTTATAACCACAATATTTATTTTGCATTATTTCAGTTCTTACATCTTAAAAATTTGTATATATCTTTCATCACGATCATTTACAGTCACTGAATGCAATTGTGTCAAATGTTTCTATTATTATAAATGGCCAATTTGATATTGACCAGGAATCCTTTCTTGACAATAGAAACATAGGGATGTCTTAATTTTAATTTTTGTTTCTAATTATGTAAGAAATATTACATTTTCAAGTGGGAATATTATTTCTCCAACTAACTGAAATATTTTTCTCATTTTCCATGGTGAAAGCACAGCAGAAAAAGCTGGCTTCAACCACTGCCATGATGACCAGAGGCATCCTTAGCCATGCACGAAGTCAGCACGGTGCAATGCTTTTAGCTTCAGAAATCAACATGCAACAAACCTTCACTGCCCCCCTTCCATGCTCATTGTCTGCTCATGGATTTCCAACACTCTGCATCAGAATATGTGACAGCCCAGGCCCAGGGATCTGACGGAAGGGATCACAGAGATACCGCTAAATACAGGATTTTCAGGCTTTTCAGATTCACTCCCTGCCTGCTAGGAAGGAAAATGTTCTCACAGTAGGAACATACTTCATTTTTGTGGTTTTAGAAATAAATCAAATCCAGAATCAGCCCACATTTTCAACATACACTTTGGTTTTCTATTAAGCACATATTCTGTCTCACTGGACACTTGAGCCTTCAGGAGAAGCCAAAAACAATATTGAATTCTATGAGTCCCAGATATGTGTCACCATCTTCCTTCCATCTTTCCCCTCATGATCATCTACTTAACTGCTACAACACATGATTAACAAAACAGCAAGCTTCTTCAGAAACAAACTTGCATTTCCCACTCTGTGTTCCTAATTATAGTCCAGTCTCTAAGGTAGAAATCCTAGGATTCGCTTTCACTGGGTATATTGCTTGCTTTCCTATCCTCTTGACCTGGGCTTCACCTCCATTGCTGTTAAAGCCTCCTTTGCCCACTTTCTTCATGGTCTGAGTAGCAGATCCACCTCAATAGAGCAGAGCAACTGGAGGCATGGATCCAGAACATCATGGAAAGCCCAAGATGGCCATGCCTTCTCATGGTGAGTCATTTTGCCTTCACAGCTAGATAATCCATTCTCAGGCATCATCTACTAAAGAAGAATAACTTGGACCAAAGTAAGAATGATGGAAACAAAAACCAGGTACTCCAACCCTGAAGCTCACTCATCTTTTCTTTTCTCTGAGGACACATTTTGTGAATGTAATATTTAATACAAAAATAAAGTCACATGTCTTAGTAACTAATTGCATCATTTCTTCCTTATTTTCCTTTCTGTTCTTAAGAAGTAAATTGATTTGACAGTATGTAGAAAGTTCCTATAATATGTACTTAGAAAGTTAAAAGTATGTGTTTCATTAGCTTCTGAAAGCTTAGATGTCTGTTGAATATGTTCATATTTGTAACTTTCAGGACGAAAATAAGTCAGCCTTGACCTAACATCTGTCTAAGACATTAACTACTTATAAATTATGTGTTTTTTGTTGAATTAGACTCCTTAGAGAAAGACACAGCACTCTCTGGAAAATTAATGCCTGGTATTTATATCAAATGGACTGAAGTGCACATTCACATATTTTTTTTTCTTCTGTATGGTCAGAGAGAAGGTAGGAGGTGCGAGAAGGCTCCCAAAGGCCCGAGGAGTGAAACCTCTTCAGCAAAAGGGGACCTGACCTTAGGCATCTGCCCATCCCTATTTTACACTATATACAGCAGACAGGATCACTCTCTAAACAATGGCTGGGAAAGATTCAACTCATCTCTGTACTACCGTGTTCTATAGTTTTCTACATTTTTACCAGTCCAGCAAAAATCATGCACTGGGACCAATGGAATGTAGCTTCCTCAGACTCTGCTCTATAATAGCATAAAGTTTGCCAGTGATTTCAGACCCAGTGACTGCCTGGGAGAGAGAAATCCTTCAGAGAAGCCAAATGTGGTCAGTACCCAGATTTTGCCTTGGGGAGTAATTAACATGATTCATCATTTTTAAATGAAGTTGACTGTAAGATGTCATAGTAATTATAGTGCTGTAAGATAAATGTTACTAAACAGAATAAGGACTATGAATTTGGGGCTATGCTTATTGAATTAGTATAAATGTAATAAAATAAAATCACAAAGGTTTTGAAACACAGCAGTGTCTGAGCTACATTTAACCAGGAATTAACATTACACAACGAGTTATGAGACAATGAGACAAACATTTTATCTTCTAATTAAACGTCTGTGACCTTGATGAGGTGCTTGAGCTCTGTGAACATACCCTTCCTAGTACATGGTTGGGAAGGTGTTGTGCGTGTCCCAGGACTGGAGTGAGAATTCAGTAGATAATGAACCTGGAAACAACCACATACAGGAAACCCTCGGCAAATGCAGACAAATACTAAATTATGTTAAAAATGAGCTCACTTACAGAAGGTAGATATTTTAAAAATTAAATAAAATTCAGCAAGGATAGATGACTCACAGATCCCACAGTTCCAAATCAACACTCTATTCATCTGAATATCAAGTGATTCCAGTTAATTTACTCTATACTTGTATCCAAGACTCACCTCCTGCCTTTTTAAAAAATAAGTTTAGTCCAGAATAACTTGAATCATTACCATTTCCCTGAGTAAGCAATTTTAGGACTCAACTCTAAAAGCCTGACATTTCATTTGTTGACATAAGCGACTTTTCAAGACCATTATAATGTTTATAAAAGCCTGAGTTTCCTTTTGGTTGATATGTTGACAGTGTAATGCAGCCAATGGTTTTGTTGTTTTTTTTTTCTACCCACAAATTTTCCTTCCCTAAATCTGATATAGATTGGTTCTGGTTTATCTCTCAAGGTCTTTGATGAAAAAGAAAGATCGCTATACTTTACAAATATTATGTTTACTAATTATAGTACTGTCGCATAGAAATGGAAGTTGTCCTGCTTTTTCTATAAAATGATCTATCTTCCTGATAAATTGTGGAAAGAAGAGGATGAATCAAAGAGAAATGCTTTGTAAAGGCTATAAATTTTTATTATTTAGATTGGATTGTATCTTATCTGGAAGACTTACAGGAAAAAAATAATTTTCTTCTGCTATCAAATTGTATAAAATCTCTTCTTCAAAACTTATTATGAATTCTCTAAACCTATATTGGATTGTCTTGCTACTTTTTAATGCAGGTATGCCAGTATATATAACATAGTATGATAAAAAATATAACACAGATATGGTGAATAAAATCTATCTCAAAACAGATAAAATATAGTCCTAATTATTCCAATAAAATAAATGCAGAATGAAGCCCACATTTAAAATTGCTGCAAACTTCTTATTGTGAAATAAAATTATTTTCCTCTTCAAATATTTTGAAAGTCAGAGAGCCTTGCACACTCCAAGTATAAGAGTTGAGCTTGTTCTGCACATAGCTAGTGCCTGCATGAGCCAAGCTTAAACTGTAGTTCTTGTTTCAGGAAAATGGAACTTCTGTTGACAATGTACCATACACATTTCGAATCATTCATTTATTCATTCTATTCACTCATTTAAAAATATGCTTTGGTTGATGTAATGTTATATGCACTGCTCTAAATACTGGGAATATAACAGGAAGAATAATAAAGCCATGCTTTTATTGTAGTTGCATTCCACTAGTAATAAGAACTGCTTACCACCTATTTTGAGCAGGGTCCTAAACTTATATTCACTTACTTTTTCCTGTGAAGAAAAAAATTGTATTATTTTAATTTTCTGAGATGGTTAGTAAAGCACAAAGAGTTTAAATAGTTTGGCCAA
>PVKN010024473.1:0-14431 GCA_004027915.1 Capromys pilorides
ATGTGGAACTCTAAATATGGAACGAAAATCAGACAGTAGAAAGTTACTAAACTTATCATGAACTTATGGTACTTATAGGAGACTCATTTTTAAAAAAATACTTTAAGTAGTTAAGAGGATAAATGTGTCATAACATCCAAGTAGTTCAGAAAAAAGCATATATACAAATATATATGCTTAACTATAACTTCATATATTAATCTGCGTATATGAAGAAAATATGGCCAGGGTCTCGCTATGCAGTTCAGGCTGGCCTTGAGTTCACTTTTGTAGCCAGGCTGGTCTTGAACTCGCAGTAACCCTCCTGCCTCAGCCTCCCAAGCGCTGGGATTACAGGCGTGCGCCACCACGCCCAGCAAAGAGATCTAATCTAGATTCATAGCACTACTCTACGTCTTTTAATTGGTGAGGGGTTTGAGCTAAGCGTTTAATGTTGGTAACACATGTTCTTTTTATGCACTGAATCAATGTGAAATGTCCATCACCAAATGACTAGAGATGTCTGCATACATTCAGTACTGGCTGATATCATGAGCCAGAATTTGTGAAACCACAAACACATGATTTCTATATATTATATTCAACTCAGGTCTTGAAACAGATCACTTTATAAGAGTATGGGGACCAATTATAAACTTAGTGTGGAGAGTATGTGAATATATAAATTTTGTGTTTTTGGACTTAACAAGCTAAAGGAAAATTTTAAATGGAGTCTAATACCTGATGCAACTTTTCATAGAATAGAATTCTTAGAGGAGGACATGAAAGAAGTTATCCAGACTGTTACTACTATTGGGAAACACTAGCCATTTGACTTAAGCCCAGAAGACAGTATCACCTATAAAGGTCTATGGTAATTCCAGGCAAATATCCATTGAATAAAATTACAAAGCAAATACAGAACACATCAACATATATGAAGGCCTTTATGGTAAATAATATTCTACAAAGCCCTGTATACACTAAATATAAAATAGGTGAAAATCAAGAGAGCCTGAGAGCTAATTCATTGTGTGTACATTATGATATATGCCTGTTGAACAGTAACAACAAAATTATCTTAGTTTACTTCTACACATTAGGCTTTTAATTAATCATGTTCCAATTCCTGTGCAAATTGCATTCCAAAAGGCCAATCCACAGTTATAATTATGTATATACCTATAACTTGATTATACATGTAAGCATTTGGCTATTATTTATTATGCATGCTTATTGCTATCAAAGAAATAAGCAAAGTTTCAGGTTTACTGTGCGAGAATTTTAATTAGATTTGCACACATTTCAAAGAACTCTATTGTATGACTTCCAGGTCTCGGAGTTAAGTCAACAGGAGAAGAATCGAGTGAAGTTATAGATGAGGTAAGAGAAACTTCTGAGGATTTTGCTTGAGCCTCAGCATCTGAGTCACTCCTTTGGCAAGATCGATAGTTGCTAATTGATCCCGATCTCTGTGGAGTAGCAGTCCCTGATTTGGCTTCTGTAATTTCATCTGGACAAAAAAAATTTCAATTTATTATCATCTACAACCTCCTCACACGTTTTCACAGTATTGATATCATTGATTTAGGAGAAACTGCTAACCAGCTATGCAAAACAAGTATCTTCTAAATTGGGGCCACATGCCTATGTTAAACTACTCAACTTTTTAAATAATTTTTAAAAAATATTTATTTGATTCACGGTCTCACTACCTAGTTCAGACTCATAATGGTCCTCCTGTCTCAAGCCTCCCCAGCACTGGGATTACAGGTGAGCGCCGCCACACCCGGTTTCAGGCCTGCACAGAGCACGCAGGGTTCGGGGATCTAAGCTGGGTCCTTGCGCTTGCCAAGCAGGTGCTTAGGCCACTAAGCTATTTCTCCAAACCAAACTATTCAATTCTTTAACACATACAGAATCAATTCACCTGAAATATGGAAGGTGTCATGGAAATTGCATCACTCAAGCTTATTTTATTGATATGAAAGAATGCACAGAAGCTAAAATAATTTATGGAAACAGAAAGGTAAAGATAAATCTAAAACCCAACTCCTAACTCCTAAGTTCTTCTACTTAGTGGTTTTCACTCTCCACTTCCACATCATACTTCATTTAAGATCTCATAAGGACCAACAATGCCAATAATCAAAACCAAAGAAAAACTAGTTGGGAACAAAATACAAAAAAAGCAAATGGCCATTCAATTGCTAAACTCCGGTGCCAATGAAGATAAGATTGCAAACTTAATCCAAATACAAGAGAAAAGGGCCAAATAGCTCAGTGGATTAAAGTGCTTGCAAACAGGCACAGGGGAAGGGGTTGGATCAAAGGCCTGCTGTGCTGGCCCTGCTGCCCCCACAGCACGCTGAGAAACAACTGAGACTAGGTGTAGTGGCACGCGCCTATAATCCCAGCCTCTTGGGAGGCTGTGAACAGGCGGATTACTACAAGTCCGATCTAGTAGTGAGACCCTACACACCCTGTAGGTCCCTCCCTAAAAAAAAAAGAGAAAAAACTATGTCAAACTGTATGAGTATATATGAGTAGATATACAATACCTGAACATAAAGATAAACAGACATTCAGTTTTGCTTAGTGTATTAGAGCTTGAATCTATCTATCTTATAGCATGTAGATAAGATTCTTGAGCCTGGCATAGCTTTTTTTTTTTTTTTTTTTTCTTTGCAGTACCAGAGACTGAACTCAGGAGCCTGCGCTTGCCAGGCAAGTGCTTATTCTACTGGGCTATCCCACTGGCTCTTATCCTTGAGTTTGTGAAGAAAGAAAAAAATCATATGTGAATCTTTATTATAATTCTACAGTCTTCCATGAACAATGATCTTAACTGACTTAGCCAACAAAAAATGGCCATAACTTTGTGTTTATTTTTAAAAATAGTCTTAAATAAAATCATCAAACTTTATTTCTAAATAATAAAATAAGGCGGCAGTTTATCTTACCAAAGTGAACTTCACAAAAACACAGAAATAAGGGCTGGGGAGATAGCTCCGTGGCATAAGTGCCTGCCTGGCAAGTGCAAGGTCCCACAAAAAAAAAAAGAAAGAAGCAAAAACTGATCACTTTAGGATCAAACTATATTTTTTCTTGAATTTAAATTTTACTAAATTAAAAAGGTCAACAACACATGATAGGGTTACAAGAATAGTAATAAGATTTACAAATGTCACTATCACAAAAAACACAAAATCTCATGTTTCCGATTCCTTTGCTACTGAATTACTAGAAAGAAGTCAAACAGCTTCAAAAGAAACACTAACAAGCCATGTTCGGTAACAAGGTCTGAGATGTACATACCATCAATACTACGGAAGTCCAGTAAGTAAGTTCTACTATCCACTTGGTATAACTGTAGACTCATTTTGGAATATGTGCTCGTCACAGGATTCTTCCTTCGCACACGCAAATAATACGGGTTTACAACCTAGCATATGATATGAACAAAAACAAAGCCAAATCAGTTCTTCTATAAAAAACTTATAGAGTAAATTACAGGCTTGGCAAATGTGTTAATATTCTGAATGTTTCTTCTTACCTTCCATTCATAATCCAGTTGTTTAATTGCTCGGCACACTTCTGCCATGATGTCATTTGGACGGCTCTGGCTTCTGATTCCCAGATGCCACTTCGCTTTCCTCACTCCTTGGTGCTTGGATTTCTGTGGGTTTAATTCATCAAGGGTATGCCGCATTCTTGGCATTTCAGCAACCAAGAATGGCACTCTTTCAGGGTGGGGGCGAGTTAAATGGTGATCATCAAGAAAAGAATCAGGTGGACTTGTTGCCAAGTAGAAATCTTTGGCTTCATTCATTATTCTTCTGTTATCTATTATGAGGTGGTAGGCAACTGCCAGAGGATCCTGGTGATTTCTATTATAAAGGCAGCTGAGAACTTCCTCTTCTGAACATTCAAATTTTTCACACACTTCTTTTAAGGCTTCATCATCAATCATGGTTGAGCTATATGATGGATCCTCAGGAAAGAGGTATTTTGGAAGGTCCTGTTTAAACCATTCATGTTCCCTGAGAGAAAAGGGTTAGAAGAGTTAAGTTAGGAAAACTGTAAGCAGAATAAGGCCATAAAGTAACAAACTTGAGGAACAGAAGACATATTCATTTATATTATGCCAGTACTATGTTATTACTATCATTTTTCAAACAAGGATTTTTGCTTATATACACTGAAAATGCTCCAGATTCCCTCTTACTTTAAGGACTAATGTAGCAATGGAAAAGCCTGCATTTATATTTAAAGTTTTGGAATAAATGACAATGACAGTTTACCTCTAAGTCAGAAAAAAAAATTGTGTGGCTTCAGTGCTCTTGATATAATGTTAAATGAAAATGAATCTAATAATAAAAACAGTAAACAAGTAGCTTTCGCTGAGTCCTCCTACTTTAGGCTTAATGCTAAATAACTAATACATATTTCCCCTCATTCTTAAAACAATTCATAGAAGATAATAACATCCCTGTTTTAAATAAAAGAATCGGTTCAAGCACATCAAGGAGCTTGCCCAAGGTCACAAAAAAGCAGAGCCAGGATTTGCAGCCCAGCTTTTTGTGGCTCAGAGGTCACATCCTGACTTCCTTTTCCAATTCCCTGACTTCATATACAAAAGGCTATATTGACTTGAGCAATGTCAAAAACCTATGTTCTAAAGCTAAAAGAAAAAAAAAAAAAAAACAAGAGAAAAGCACAAAAGAACAATGATTACTTTCTCTTGTTGATATTTTTCTAAATCTTCTCTGATCGCCATATATTACATTTCAATTGCAAAAAAATATATAAAATGCAAGTAAACACATTTCTCCGTTATTTTACACCATACATTTTAGGGAATGACTTGTTCTTTTCCCCTAGTGATAAAATCATGTCCTAACATTCAACAGGCTCTTGTTTAGCTAGTCTTTCAGCACACAGGCACGTAAGTTGATCAAGACTTAAATGCTGCATAAAAATCTTTTCTTAATTATGCTAATTATTTACTATTCCTGTATCTGTATTTCTTTCTTTCTTCTTTTTACCTGCATCCTACAGAAACATGTAATCTAACCATTAGAAGACCAAAAGAGGGCCAGGCGTAGTGGTGCACGCCTGTAACCCCAGCACTTGGAAGGCTGAGGAAGGAGGATCAGTGCAAGTTCGAGACCAGATTGGGATAAAAAGTGAGCTCAAGGACAGCCTGAACTGCATAGCGAGACCCTATTGCAAAAAGACAAAAAAAAAAAAAAAAGACCAAAAGAGGGGCCGGAGAGATAGCTTAGTGGTGTAAGCATCTGCCTGGCAAGTGAAGAACCTGGTATTGAACCCCAGCATGGGCACCACATAGTGCACCAGCCCCACTCTGGGCACTGAGCCAGCCACCAAGACCAGGCATGACGGCACACAGCTGTAATCCCAGCACTGGAGAGGCTAAAACAAGAGGATCACTATGAGTCTAAGCTGTATAGTGAGACCCTGTACAAAATACATTTTTAAAAAAAAGTTTCTAGAAGGTGAGAAAAAAGGAAATAACAGTAGAAAAGGTTTGCAGCGAGCATTTTTAAGTCTTCATCAGAAATGGCTCACCTAAATTTTAGAAGTACATGTGTCACCATCGCATCTGCCTTACTTAAACTATTAGGTTGAACCACATGAAATGTAACTTTACCTACAAAACAGCAATTTCATGTGACTCAGACATATTAAGAGAAACATGTCATGGATTAAAAATTTCCATTCCTAAGGTTAACGAAAAGGAGAAAAAAGCAATTCATGAGATCAGAACTTGAACAGCATCAGAAATATACTACTGAAACTGCATTAAAGTGAAATCTGAAGCAGACAATAGAAAATCCTAACAGCCCCCTATCCCATTTTATTAACATCGGTCATGGTTTATATCAGATACCCTGCCAAAGGCTTGTGCTCCTAGGTGTGGCTTTATGGAGATGGCTGGATCTAAAGTGTGTAAATATAGATAAAAGACACAGAATAGCTAGATTAGTCTAGCATAGTGATGTGGATAACGAAGGCCCACCCTGGTGTGGGTAGAACCAATCATCAAATTTGTAGCCCGGATAGAATATAAAGGGACAGAAAGACAGGCCTGCTCCCTACTGCCCTCCTGCATGCCATGCCATCAGCTGTCCTTCTGCCACACCACCTCGCCATGGAGCCAGCCAACTAGGAACTAAAGCCTCCACAAATTCTGAACTAGAATAAACCTCTCTTCCTGTAACTTGTGCCTGTCAGAATCCTGGTAGAATGTTGTCTCGGTTATTAGATAAAATGCAACATTCTATCAGGATTCTTTTTATTTTTCATTAGCTTTTTTAGTGTTTTCGTTTTATGTTTTGCAATAGTAAATATCAAATCCACAACCTTGTGAATGCTAGGTAGCACTCAACCTCTGAGGTACACTCCTAACTCATGAACAGCATTTTAAATTTAGAAATAAACAGATAAATAAATAAATTTAGTAGCTAAAAATAGAGCCCAGTGGTAGAGTGCCTAGCATGCATGAAGACCTGCAAGGTTCAATGCCCAGTACTGCAAAAAAAAGACAATAAAAGTAATATAATGATCACTGTAAAACTTTCAAAACAAACCTGCATATAAAAAACAAAAGGCCTCCCACCTAGCAATCTTACTTCTATAAAATGTTTAATATAATGCCAAAGTAAAACAAATGTGTTCCTATATTTTTTCAAGGAAAATTAGGATTACCCTGTATATTCTGTTCTAAAACTTTTCTGTCCCTTCACTTACATCCTGAGTACTATATGAGATCTGATAATTTCCAAATTGCTGTATTTTTTTAAATGACAACAACTCTATATTGACCTTCAATAAAAATATATGGGTAGTCAAAACAATATGAACAAATGTTTTACAAATATTCCCAGGGCAAGTCACTTAAATGGCTGCCTTTTTTACATATTATCATAATTGTGATTGCCTCACTTCCCTGATGTTTGAATTCACTAATCATTTCTAGCTGGAGACACTTTGTAGCAGAGTAAAATGTTATCTCCTTTCACAATGAATCGACCCAGTTATTTTCTTGACTTTGTTTTAGAATGAATTTCCTTTGCATCATCTACTGCAAGGTTTACGTACTCATCAAAACCAGTAAACAGCCCTCTCTCCACACATTCACTTGCTCTTACAGCCACACCTGAATCTGGGACCTATTCTGCAAGGATCTGAAAATGAGGTTCATGGGCTGCACCATCACCTTCTGCACTTTGTGCCCCTGACCCCGGTACACCAAAGAGGAACCTGACCCCAAGTTGCTTTATTACCTGATATCTTTTATTGTGGCCCTCTTCATGGGATCTACCTGCAGCATATGTTTCAGAAGGCTAATCACAGAAGGATTTAAATACTGAGGGGTATAAAAAATCCCATCACATATCTTCTTAAAAAGAGTTGGCACATGATCATCATCAAATGGAAGGGTTCCACATAATAAAGCATACAGAATAACTCCACTGCTCCATATATCTACCTCTGGGCCTGCATATAATCTGTAACAAGAAACAGCCAGCTCATGAAACAATGTCAGACTCAATTAATCAAAAATTTCAAAATGGGTATTGCATAAAGAATTAGTACTCAGAACATGGTTTTATAGCCACTATTGCACGTTAGCATAAAGACCTTAATTATATCAACATTATTTTTTAAAACAAAAGTAAATACATTTTGTGAATTGTGGACCACGAATAAAATTCTATTCTTACTACCTTACATGACATTCAAAGGATATGATATTCATAATTCATAATATGATATTTATACTACTAAGAATGCCAAATCCTGAACAGATCACTATTAAATTTTAAAGCACTGCTTTTTGGTTACAAAGGGAAAATTAAATTCTTTATAGTGACAGACTCTTCCACAATAACTAAAGGCCCCTACCAAAGTAAAAGCAGCTGTGGAAAGAAGTCGAGTTAAATGGTTCATAGGGAAACAAGTTATGTTTTGAGTCCTAGGGATGGAACTTGGGATCTTCACACCAAGTTACATCCTCAGCCTTGGGCCTTGTTTTTTGAGAGAGGATGTCACAAAGTCACAAATTGCTAATATAAAATGCCATCTCTTTGAAAAATTGAACTTATATGCTATAGTGCACTTCATTCTTCATGTACTGTCTTACCTACATTTAGTCGTTCAGGTTTTTCTGGGTTGTTGGAGATAGGTTTTCACTATATAACTCAGGCTGACCTCAAACGTAATTGTGTAGTCCCGACTACAAACTTGATGCAATCAGCCTGCTTCAGCTTCCTGAGTGATAGGTACACAGATGCTGACCACCACACGCAGCCTACCTACGTTAAAATTCGTTCGCTTTAAATTTAAAATCTTCTGCCATTGGAAAACTAAAGTACTTTCTTCTAATATAACGCTGACTTGCTGAACAACATTCACCTCTATAAAGTCCTTAACTTTATTCACCATAACATTGTATCTTAAAAAAAAAAATTCCAGATAAGAAAATTCTTCTGTATGTCTTCAGCATAGCAAAGATTAACAAAATCTAGGAGAAAACAACCATCACAAATGTACTGGGAGTACGAAGTGACAAACACTACCTTCCTGAAATTACTTCTGGTGCAGCATAGTTGGGTGAGCCACAGCTTGTTCTTAAAAATTCACCATCTGACATCATGTTTGAAAGACCTGAAAGTGCATAAAAACAGCTGCTCAGAAACTTCCCCAAACAAATACAGAAATGAAATATCATTAAACAAGAAAACTGAATTTGCACTGAAGTGATAAAATCATTTTACTTTTATTTCAACAAACTCAGTCTTTATTCCCAAATGTGTAATTTCAAAGGTTAAAGTCAGTGTGTTGAGTTTAGTGATTTTAAACCTGTGGATACTACACTTACTAGAATAAACCGCATGTTTGTTTTTCTTTTTTCTTTTTTTTTGTGTATATAATATGTTTATTTATTCATTTGATATAGGGTCTCACTGTACAGCTTGGGCTCCTAAATGATCCCCCTGTCTCAGCCTCAACACTGGGATTACAAGTGTGTGCCACCACACCCAGTTTCGGGACAACATGGTATATATACAGTACTGTGGATCAAACCCAGATCCTTGCACTTGCCAGACAGGTAATCAGACTGCCTAGCTATCTCTCCAGCCCTGTTTTTCATTATTTTTTGAGACAGGATGTTTCTACATAGTCCAGGCTGACCTTGAATTCATAGTCCTCCAGCTTCAGCCTCCAGAGTGCTGAGATTAAAAGGCACAAGTACCCATGCCTGGCTTATGTTTAAACTTTATTCAGACAAAGAACAGCAGAGAAAATAATCTCAAGTAGAAGAATTAAGTTTCTATTAAGCCTATCCTGTTTTTTTAAGACAAAATTTTACAAAGCAGTAATGTTGAATCTGAAAATTCCCCCATAATTTTCACTCCAAAAAGAAACATTTGTTCCCAATGAAATGTACTCTAGTCAGGGATATAGCTCAGAGGCGTAGCAGGCTGAGGTGGAGAGTTGAATTCCTGACATGAAAAAAGTGCACTCTATAAAGGCAATCAAAAGCCCAGTTAGGTGGCACACATCTGTAATACTAGCACTATGGATGGCTGAGGCAGAAGGATCTCATTTTTTAAGACCAGCCTAAGCAACTCAGCAATGTAGGGAGATCCTATCACAAAACATAAATGGCTGGGGATGTAGTTCAGTGTAAAAGCCCTCAGTTCACTCCCCAGAGTAAAGAAGGAAAGGCTAGGAGGTGTGGGGGATAGAACGGAGAGGTGAGGGAGAAAAAGACAGTCATAACAACTAAAGGCAAAGGAAGTTAAATAATTTAGTTCAAAAATAGAAAAGGAGGACCAGGGAGATAGCTCAGTAAAATACGCACTTGCCTGGCAAGCACAGTGTCCTGGGTTCAATCCCCGGTACCACAAAAAAAAAAAAGAAAATGAGCTGAGTGTGGTAGCGCATATGTGTACTCCAAGCACTTAGGAGGCTGAGGCAAGAGGATCACCACAAGCCTGCTCTGCATAGTGAGACCATGTACCAAATAAACAAATGAAGAAAAACTACTTTTTAAAATACTATATCACAAGTTCAAGGTCAGCCTGGTCTACGTAATTATTTCACAGCTAGCCTTGTCTCAAATGAAAGAGAAGGCAGAAGGGAGGAAGGAAAGGGAAGGAGAGGAGACGGAAGTGGGAGAGGGAGAGGGAGAAGGGAGGAACAAAAGGAAGGAGGGAGGGAAAAGCTCCTATCCAGGAGCTCAGGACAGTTTGGAACATAAGTCTCTACAATTTAAAGTAATACATAAAGAAAATAATATAGTATTTTAAAAAGTAGTTTTTCTTCATTTGTTTATTTGGTACATGGTCTCACTATGCAGAGCAGGCTTGTGGTGATCCTCCTGGTTTCAACTTCCCCAGTGCTAAAATTACAGGCCTGCACCATCAGGCCAAGACTGTCCCTGGCTCAGTGCGTTCTTCGGGCAGGGCTAGCAAGGCACATGGGGCCAAGGAGCAAACCGTGGTGCCTGCAGTTGCCAAAGCAGGCACTTTGTCCACTGAGCTATCTCACTGGCCCTTTGAATATAGTATTTATAAAATTTCCTGTTTAGAATTAAAGCAACCAAAAGTTTCACATACTCATTTTTCTCTTAGGTTTAATAATGTAAAGTTATATAGAAAACGAGGGGAAAAAAAAAACAAGGGGAAAACAAATCCATCTTTTATACACAGTGTTCTTAAACTGAAACTGAAATTAGATTTTCTATCATTTAAAACATTTTAATTTTTAAATGTTTTTATTCATGTTCACCTTCTGGCTTTCAACTTTTAAATATTTCATCCCACTCACTTTCCTTTTTCTCCACACTGACCAAAAGACTACACTGGAAATAGGTTGCTACTTTCTCCCTATAAGAGTAGTTTCTTTTCAGTGGGGCCGGCGAGATGGTTCAGTGGTCTGGAGCGCCTGCTTAGGAAAACTCAGGCAACTGCAGGGACTGCGGTTCGATCCCCGGCACCACATGCTGCGCCAGCCCCACCACCAGGGCAGGCTGAGCCAGCCATAAAATAAGTAAAGAAAACAAACAAACAAGCAAACAAATAAATTTAAAAAAAAAAAAAAGAATAGTTTCTTTTCAAATGACATCTCTAACGCTGTCAACTTAAATTGTTTCTGTACTACCATAAAAATTAATTTTAAAGACATAAGACTAAGACAAAAGAGAACACTTTAGTTTTTTGTTTGTATGCTCAATAACAAAACAGTACACTTAGTCTATTACATGAAAATCACCTGAAGAACACTTATGTTCCTTAGAAATAATGAACGGTGGAACCATAAAAACAGTCTTACCAAAATCAGCTATCTTGGCATTCATGTGTGCATCAAGCAGGACATTTTCAGGTTTCAAATCTCTATGAACCACCATATGCCTGTGACAGTAGTCCACACCGGAAAGAATTTGTTGGAACAGACGTCGACTTTCTTTTTCATCCAACTAAGAAAAGTAGAGAGGGGTCTTAAAGGCACATCTTTCAAAATCAATTTTCCTACCTATAGGTCTCCAAAGTATAGACTTTAAATCCAAGAAAGCTGCCACTGAACGTCATCCATACTTCTACAATGAAGCGAGATACAAAGCACAAAGCAGAGTGCTAGGATCTTAGAACCCAAAGCAGCATTTTCTATGATTACATTTTGCAGCTGACCACTGTCCACTTATCATAACCTATTTCAAGTAATTTGTTTCTATGTGACAGCAGGCATGTTTGCTCTTAAATATTAGAAAGGTTTAATTCTCCATTCTTTTAATATTTACTGGACATCATCAATGTGCTATTTTTCATGATGTGCCACAGAATACAAAAAAGACCCTAAGTCAGAGGACAAAATAAAACAACAAAACAAATTTTACCAGGAGTGCTTTGAAGGATAATAAAGCAGAATAGGAAATGATACTGGGATGCAAGATGCTGTTTTAGACTAATGAGGATATGACATTTAAGCATTTTTAATGAATTAGCAAGCAATAACATTATGTCTTAAAATAAAACATGGTTTAACAAAAGAAAAGCCTTAACTCATCTAACTTATTATACCTGAAAACTTATCCTACAACTCCTACAACTATTTTTTAATGTGTTTGGTACGAAGTCTCATTATGAAGCTCAGACTCCTAGCAGTCCTTCTGTTTTCAGCCTCCCCAGAACTGGATTACAGGCATGCAGCACCATGCCCCGTCTGGTGGTTGACTCAGCATGTCCCCCCCCCGGGGGGGCGGGGGGGGAAGGGCCAGCATAGCCTCTGGTGCCAGGGATCCAACCTGGGTCCCTGTGTTTGCCTAAGCAAGTGCTTAGTCCACTGAGCTATCTCACCAGCTCTTCCTGCAAATATCTTTTAAAAAATATTGTTTAAAAACTGTTCTATTCATAGTTTAAATTGTTTTCTCAACATAAGTGATGTATATTTGCTTGCTCCCGAGAAGCGATATTTACTAAGCTATTAACCGTCCAAACAAAGAACTCTCAGTTTTCTGAGGCATCTTAAATTAGCATTCCAAATCCAGAACTCTTCACCTTACATGGCACAGAGATTCTAGAACAACAGAAAAACTAGTAATTTTTTTTAAACAAATAACTACCACTAAACTATTATGAAAGATCCTTTCTCTACCCCACCCCCAAAAAAACTAATGTTTTAGTAATGTGCCAAATGCCTTTATTTCTTCAAATGGGATTTATGGGGGAAAAGAAAACCTGTGGTAAAGTAACTTAGTAGGCTACAAAAATGAAAAATACCATGGAGATATCATGCATAAGATTAAAGATGTATATTAAAAAAGATTAGAAAAGTCAAAGCATATTTCTAATTAAACTCTGCAGACTGTATCCTTCAAATATCGCTAATTAACATTGCTAATAAAAGAATAATATGATAAAATGGCAAAAAGAAGAGATAGCAGTCATCAAGAGAAATTATTGTGCTGAACAGTAGATGAACTTGCCCAACAGAAACAGCGAGGCGTAAGCCTGTGGGGGCGAGGAGGACAGCAGGACATAAACCCATCAGCACACAGAACCCTGGCAAGTGTTAGGAACTGGACCTATCGGCAACTCCATGAGCAGAAGTGGTAGGTAAGTGGAAAACAGGACCACCGGTGGAGGTAAGAAGCTTGAAAACTGACCCCTCCTGGGGAGTAAGATAATCCATTATAGTAAGGCTGGACCAGCTGTGTTCCAAGGACACAGGATAGAGATAAAATGGTCTAAAGAAAATGTGTCGTGTGCATTCAGTGAGGCCAGCAAACTAACAAGTGAGACTCTTCCCTACTCAAGTCTGGTAGCACTGACAGCTCAACTGATGTCTTCCAGAGAAATGGATAGTTTCTCCTGCAGCACATAGAGATCCAAGGAAAACAGCTATTACTAATGACATATAAAGTAGCTCCTACCAGTTCAACCTTCAGGAATCCTCGCCTATCAATAAACTCCACCTCTACAGGTTTGGCATTTAATAAATCACTCTTAAATGTACAGGAAGTAGAAAACCAAGAAACACAATATATCTGAGCAAGGACAGTAACAAAAGAGAAGGGTAAGTAAAACAAACAAAAAATAAAATGTGAATAAAAGCACAACAGGTACCAATCAGCAAAGAACCAAAGACAACTTGAAAAACCACATCCTCAAACAGCTCAGGTTACACCTGTGAAGCAAAAACTAGCACAATGTTTTTTTGTTTGGGTCTGCTTTTGACTTATTTTTTGTTTTTTGAAGGTGAATCCTGCTACATAGTACAGGCTGGCCTGAACTTGCTATGTAGCCTAAGACGGCCTCATGCTCATAATCCTCCTGCTTCAGCCTCCTGGGTTCTAAGATTATAAAAATGTAACTCAACACTCAGCCCTAGAATTCTTCAAGAAAACTTCAGAAAAGACCTGATTCAGAAAAATGACAGCTGAAATTTTAGTATTCAAAGGGTAAAATTCCCATATGAAACAATAATCAAGAAATAAAAAACAGAAGGAAAAAAAGGTATCAATTCAGTGTGTGCCTATATCCATTTTTCTACACAGACCTTTTTTTGAGGAGAGCTGGACATCAGGGAGAGGGGATTAAGAAAAATACCAAGAAAATTAACCATGTTAAGAAACAGTAAAGGGCATAAGCGCCTGCCCGGCAAGCACAAGATCCTGAGTTTGATCCCTGGCACCAAAAAAGAAACAATAAAATAAAAATTTAACTGAGTAATGAGTTTGATTTTGATGAAGTAGATATGCTATAAAGAATGAACAACATCAATAACTGTTGGTTACAAATATGAAAAGCTTTTCTCTGTGTAAACATGGTTTTTTCAAATGGGGTGTTTATATCTCAGGCAATCGGAATATGAGAAAGAATAAAGGCAGAGAATAGCATTCAGCCTTTATATCTATAAT
>PVKN010024474.1:0-14458 GCA_004027915.1 Capromys pilorides
GAAGGAAAAGTCCCGAATCAAAGGAACATGTTTAACATTCTTCACAACGGCTACCAATTGGTTCTTAGAAAAGTTCAGTCAGTTACACACCCATCAGCACTCTGTGAGTAGCTCATTTAGTGTACCTTTACAGGCATCAAAGTATTTTCTCCCTAAACTTTCTGTTATTATGATAAAGAAATAGTAGCAACATGATGTGGTATCAGCTGGCACTCTTGCTAAAGGAGTGGGATGTACTCTTACATCATTTGTTTCGCATCATCTATGTATTATACATTCATACCCTTGATTATATTTTCTCACTGTTTTCTTAAGTAAAATTTCAGGTTAAATAATCTATTTTGAAAATTGACTACTATATACATTTTATTTTAATATCTTTCAGGCTTAGACAAATTTTTTTTTTTGTGGTCAACTCAGCCCACCTTGGGGGTGTGGCTGGTATGGCATGTGGTGCCTGTCAGGGATTGAACCATGGTCCCTGTGCACTTGTCT
The DNA here is from genome assembly GCA_004027915.1 of Capromys pilorides. Classification (NCBI taxonomy): domain Eukaryota; kingdom Metazoa; phylum Chordata; class Mammalia; order Rodentia; family Capromyidae; genus Capromys; species Capromys pilorides. The sequence continues at coordinate 496 of PVKN010024474.1, forward strand.
AAGCTTACCTAAGCAGGCGCTCTATACCACTGAGCTATCTTGCAGGCCCAAAAATGGCATATTATTATGAGACAGAAATTGACATTGACTTTTTAGATCACAAAGTGAAAAGCAACTGAAACTCACTACAGACACAAAAAACTGCTCTTTTTTAAAAGATATTCCTTGCCTGGCAAGCATAAGGTCCTGAGTTCTATCCCTGGTACCACCCAAAAATAAATTATTTAAGATGTTCCTATCTATGGAATTTGGACAAATCCATGAAAGAATTTAACCATTGTAGTCTAAATTCATGTGCAATCTTATAACTTTTTTAAATTTTGATAATCAGTACTCTTCAGCTATCTAACTGATCATTTTAAAGCTTCGTTTATGGCCTGTTCAGCAATATTTAGCTTTCTCTCAACTGCTTTAATAACCTGCTATAACTTCCCTCATGCACTCTCTTGCTAAAAATTGTTTTATGTCAGGGCTCTGCAAATTTATGAGCAGCTGGGGAGGAACATGGCTATGTAAAATTAAAAATGAACTTCAATAATAATACATACTCAAGATATAGGAGGCAATACTTACGCATTTTTATTCTGAAAGTGCCAGTTTTCAGTGTGTATGCAACCCTGGAAAATAGCATAATTCAATTTTCATTATTAATGTGTTCAATTACACTTTTTTATATAGGTTAGCACTGTGCTTCTAGAGAGAAAAGGGGGAGATGCAGCAAGCAGTGCTCAGTCCCCCACGGCCAAACTTCACCATGACTTTGGACTGGAAAGAATATTAGACAGGGCACAGATCCTGCTTTCTCCCAGAAGTCATCAGGACAGAAGAAAAACCTATATAACCTTAGGGTAAGGCCTTGCATATGGGAAGGACGGCAGCCTCCTTGGTGTGGTCGCAAGTCCCTCCCAGACAGAAGCACAGAAGCCAGGAATCCTGAAGGGTGGAGCTGCAGCGCAAAAGGCTTCATCCTAAAGGTCCATCCACAAGCCAGACAGAGGGCCTGCAATCACTGAGGCCTGGGGCAGGACTGCAGTGCCTCAGCAGTGGTTGGCAAGGGGAGAGGAGGAACCAGAGTCAGAGAAGGAAGCAGATTCTGGAAATTAGAGCACAAAGTGGCCACGAGACCCTCAAGCGAAAGAACATTGGGTCTGCCCCATATCTGACGATAGCAAAGATTTCAGTCAGCCAAATGGAAACTCAGCAATTTGTTCCAGGCAACCCAAATTCCAGGTCAGTTACAAATCTCTGCAGTCTTAGCAAAAGAGGTTATTATAGGATACAAGATCAAGAATTCAGAAAGGGAGGGCCAGCCAAATAGCTCAGCACAGGGGCCAGGGGTTTGATCTCCATCTGGGGTCCTACTGCAGCGGCCCTGCACCTGGGGTTCCGATGAGATGGCAATTGAGACTGGGCGTGGTGGTGCATGTAATCTAGGCTCTTGGGAGGCTGTAAACAGGCAGATCACTACAAGTCCGATCTAGTAGTGAGACCCTGAACACCCTGTACACCCTTCCCTAAAATACAAAAAATAAATAAATAAATAAATAAATAAATAAATAAATAAATAAATAAAAATGTAGAAAGGATATCGGCCAAATAGCTCAGTGGATTAAAGTTCCTGCTTAAGCAGATGCAGCACCCAGGTTTGATCCCCAGTGTGCTGTTCTGGCCTCACTCCCAGGGCATGCTGAGACTGTGATTGAGACTAGGCATGGTGGCATAAGCCTGTAATCCCAGCGTTTGGGAGGCTGAACACAGGCGGATCACTACAAGTCTGACCTATGTAGTGAGACCCTGTAGACTCTTACTAAAAAATAAATTCAGCAAAGACTAGAATTAAGAATAGGCAAGATATTAGAAATGTAGGCCATATTCTGCTATTTATTTTTCATTGTACATGTGCTATACTTTTTCTTTATGTTTGTTGTATGCGTCACCTTAATCCACTAAAAATGTGGCAGCTCCTACCTCTCAAGTTTATGTTATAGCCACACAGAGTTTAAATCTCTCTTTATTTCCTTCTATTTCTACTATCTATTTATCTATCTACCTATCTTTTTTTCAGTACTGGGTATTGAACCCAAGTCCTAGTGCACACTAGTAAGTGTTCTACCACTGAACCACACCTCCTGCTCTATCTGCCCATCCATCTCTTTGGTCCCAATTTTTATTTAATAACTGGTCTGGCTCTAGTACATTTAACTGTAGTCATGATGAGAGGGGCACAGTGAACAGACCTATGACCCTAAGAGCCCAGCTCTGATGTATTGGAGATCTCTAGATAAACAGGACCAATAAGAAAGAGAGAGTTGTAGGGGTGTGTGTTTGTGTGTGTGTGTGTGTGTGTGTGTGTGTCTCTGTGTGTGTGTCTCTGTGTGTGTGTCTTGCTATATGTATGTATGTGTTATAGAACCCAATTTCTTATAAAGAATTGGATCACATAATAATAGAGACTGAGAAGTCCTACACTTTGACATTAGAAAGCTGACAATGTCATTCAAAGGTTAAAGAGGAAGAGAAATAATGAAGAGCCCAGTCCAAGTCTGAGAGGCCTGAGAATCAAGAATGCTGAAGGGAAGGAAGACTGATGTCTTGGGTCATTCAGTCAGAGAGAGATTTCAGCTTTTTTTCTGCCCTTTTCTTTGATTGTGGATTTCAAAGGATGGGACAAGTCCCTTCCACACTAAGAAGGTCTACCTGCATTAGTCAACTATCAAATGTTAACCTTCTCCAGAAACATCTTCAAAGACACATTCAAAAATACTGTTTAACCAGATATGCAGGCACCCTATTGTGCAATCAAAGTGATGCATACATTTAACCATCATATTTGGGTATTAGATGGTAGGAAGGAAGGGTGGTAGGTAGGAAGGGTGGGAAGTTAAGGGGTTAGTGTGAGCTAGCTAAGATAAACTGAAAATCCAATGAGATTGGGGGAAAGGGAGACTGCCACACATTCCCTGCTTCATATTGAGAGCTATGGGACTGGCTGTTCTGGAATTAAGGACAGTAAAATCCAGTGCTGACAACAATTCATGTCTTCAGAAAACTTCGGAGTGACAGCAAAAGTGTTTACAAATCGTCTAATATATACATATATAGTAACATATAATATATTGTGATATATATAGATATATTTATATATAGATATATATAGATATATCTTAGAAAAGAATACTGAAAGCTTTGTGCCATAATTGAATAGTAACAACTGGATTTACCCTCACATTCTAAACAGATAACAGACATAAAGCAATGGTTTTCCATTTTTAAACAACAGGTAGTACAGAACTGTAATCCATGAGAGAAAAACCCTATGATTGCCCCAGCTTAGGGCCCAGGGAGGCTATAGAGAAAGTAAAGCAATCCACAGAGACTCTAGCAGGCTTGTTAATTTAAAAGGGCAGGGAGGCCAATGTGGCCAGAATCTGTGAGCCAAAATAACTGAGAGAAAGAAGCTGCGAACAGAGAACTTCAGACACCTGCAGGGGATGCTCCTCAAACCTGTATCTGAGTGCTTATCCAGATAATCATGTTTATAAGAAAACTATCCAAGGCCAGAGATTAAACCAATATAAATAAATAAGCATAGAAGCCATAGAGACTCAGGTAGGCCACAGTCACAGCTGTTTGCATGACCAGACTTCCTCACCTGCTGCATTAGACTGACCCTGAGAAGGGCTCTCTCTTTAATAGCAGGGCTCTTTTAGCTCTAGAATGAAAGCCGTTACGGACTAAACAAGACAAAGCATAAAAGCAAGCTTTAAAATGATCAAAACAAATTCCAGGTGACTTCACTGTCTCTCAATACACAGCCCAATCAGAGCTTATGGGAAAACAATCAGACATAACGCTCAAGGACATGAAGTTCAAACTGTCTGGTATCCAGAGAAAAATTACCAGCCATGCAAAAAGCAGATCAATACAATCCCTAGTTAAGAGAAAATCTATCACATGAATGTTAGCATTACCAAGAAAAAACCAAAATACTAAAACAGCTTTTGTAAATATTTTCTGTATATTTAAGAAAGCTAGAGGAAAATGATGAGGAAAGTCATAAGAGAAATACAAAAACAACTTACACAGATGAAAATATATCTAAGAATATACTAAGTAGAATTGACAGAAATTATATAATTATATTTAAAAGGCAGTAATAGAAATTATCTACATATCTGGGCCTGATGCTACAAGCCTGCTATCCCAGTATCAGAAGATTAAAGCAGGAGAATCATGCATTCTAAGCAAGCCTGGTCTACATAGAAAGTTGCAGGCCAGCCTGGAATACATAGTGAGACCTTGTCTGAAAAAACAGAAGAACAGTGAAAAAAAAAAAATGGATATAACACCAATGCCCTGTGGAAGTATATCCAGCATTCTAATGAATGTGCAATAGAGGGCCAATATGATAGAGTGATTTGCCAGCAGGTCCAAGGCCCTGGGTTCAATCTCTAGGATAAAAATAAATATTGAAATCATAGAATGTTAGAATGCAAAACAAAGAAGAAGTTAGACAGTTTTCCAAGTTTAATGCAAACTATAAACCCACAGTTACCATAAGATTAAGAAACTTTAAGTGAGGAAACATGAAAACACCAAAAGCACTTTGGTAAGCAAAAAGATGGTCCCCAGGGGTGACCATTTTCTAATCTCTGGGATTTGTGGGCGTTGCTCTCTGTCACTTTGCAGATATGATTCAATTAAGCTCTTGCCATACAGATCACATGCAGTTACCTTGGCAGGCCCCTGCCACCCCAAGGATCCCTACAAAAAGCAGTAAGAAGGCTGCAGATTTAACAATGGAAGCAGTCCGAGTGGCCTGGGAACTAACTCCTAAGCTGGGAAACACAGGCCACTGCTGAAAGCAGAAGTAGACGGGTCTGGATTTTCTCTCCCAGAGCCTCTGGAAAGAAACCAGCCCTGCACGAATCTTATTTTTAATTTTGTAAAGCATGTTTTTAGGCTACTCATGTCTGTGCTACAAGTTAATAAATATGTGCTTAAGAACTGCTAAGATTTTTGGTAATTTGTCACCACAAGTAGGAAATGAATGCAAACACCAAAGGACATTCTAGCAAAATTGACAAAAATAAGAGAGAAGGCAAAAATCATTAAAGCAACCTGAAAAAAGAGAGACAGAAAGAGAGGAGAACATTACATATTGAGGAGCAAACTTCAAAAATATCCGGAGGAGCAAATCTGTTCTTTATTTATGGAGAGACCCACCCAATGTCTAGTATGTGTCACCCACCATCATCACCACCCCGCACAACTACCCAGTGCAGTTTCAACCCCAAGCCCCACGACTGACAAATGAAAGAGGCAAGATTCAACTCCAGATCCACTTGAGTAGAGATATTCATTTTCCCCTAAACATTTTTACTTCTTAGTGAGAAGTCACACATCCATCCATCATCTTGTTGGTGAAATGTCTTCCTCAAGAGTTCTCTATACAGTAATCCCTTTCTCCTTAATAGTCTTTTTAAAACTTTGTTTTATTTTTGTTTTTTAGGCAAGTTCTCACTACATAGCTCAGATTCATAGTGATCTTCCTGTCTCAGTCTCCCCAGTGCGGAGATTACACGCATGTGCTACCACAGCCAGTTCTGGGCCAGGGATTTAGGGGCCAGCATGGCATGCAGTACTAGGGATCGAACTTCAGACCTTGCGCTTGCCAGGCAGGTTCTTATGCTGTACAGTTATCTCCCCAGCCCTCCCTTTCTCCTTAAGTCCTCATTGTCACAAAGCCATGTTTGCACATCCTTAACAATGCCAGCTTCTCCCAGGAGCTGTGCTCCTGCTCCTCAAGCCCCTAGGACTCCTCATCTCGGCTGACTCTGTAAGTGCTTGGTTTTCTTAACTAATAGAATGTGATGGGAATGAAGCTTTGTATAACTCCAAAGCTAGGTAATCAAAAACCTTTAGGATTCTTCCAAGATCTCAGCAAGAATTTGTTCTTGGAGCACTTGCTCTAGGAAAAGTCAGCCACCAGAAAAAAACACAAATGAAAAGCCTGACTTCTGTGACACCACTGTACTTCTGGAGGCCCAAGCTAGACAGGAAGGTGACCCATGGAAAAAGAGGCAATACCTGACCAGCCCCTAACCATTCCAGCCATCCCAGTGCCAAGAGAGGGAGAAGCCAATGACAGCAGATGGAAATTCGATGTCTAAACAAGAAGTGAAGTACCCTGGAAGTTATGAAACAGGGCATCAATAAAACATAAATAAAAGTGATGCTTTTTTCCCCTTTAAAATTTTTTAAAGCTGAACATGACAGTACCCACCTGTAACGCTGGTATTCAAAAGGCAGAAGCAGGAGGATTTAGAGCTAAAATGGATAGCAAGATCGTGTCTCAAAAACAAAACAAAATAAAAAAGCACTTTTTCATTCACAAATCTAATAAAATATCTATCCTAACAGGGTTGCTATGAAAAGAAAATGATTCAGTGTAAATAAAGCACACTAAAAGGTGCCTGTGACATAAGTATCCTTTAATAAATATTAGCTTCTAATATTTATTGATTTATCGATATCTTCATTTTACAAATAGACATTCATTTAATCTTTTACTTAATTATTTAATGAACATTTGTTAAGCACCTACCTTGTATAGATACTATACTGGGGATGAAAAAAATCCAAGCATGACTCCTGATCTTAAGGGTATTCAGAGTTACAGGGAAAAGAAACACAAGTAAATAAACAATTATAATTCAGGGCAGTAAGTGCTTTAATAGCAGAGAGAAGCCCCTGCACAGGTAGGTGGCATGAGGGGAGACTTACAGGGGATGAGATCATGTCTCAATTGAATTTCAGAGTTGAGCTAGGGCTTAACCCTGCAATTAGCGCCAGCACAAGGGCAGTAGCAGGGCAGAGACATGGGATGGAGAGTGTGGAGGTCCAAGAAGAGGAACTATGACAGGCAAAGATTCAGACTTGAAGAAGCAGGAGAGGTAAAACTGGAGATGGAGGAGCCAGGCATGGTGGCACATGCCTGTAATCCCAGCATTCAGGAGGCTGAGGCAGAAAGATTGTCATGAGTTCGAGGCCAGCCTGGGCTACACAGTGAGTTCAAGTCCAACTCAAACTACATAGTGAGACCTAGTCTCAAAAAAAAAGCAACATCCTGGAGATGAGACATCATGTCCCAGGAAAAAATGCATGCGGTAACTGGCGACAAACTAGTAGGGATTGAGGGAGGCCAGCAGTTGAGAGATCACAGAGGAACCTTGCAAGAAAAGCTGAGAACAGCAGTAGGGGAGGAGGAAGAACTCAGCGAGGTGTGAGAGCAGGTAGGAAAGAGGGCAAAGGGTGGTTATGGAGGGATGGGGGCACTGGGGCACTGCTCAGTGGTATCAGAGGCAACAGGGAGTTCATTACTTTCCCGTTATTTTTCTGTTTTCTTTGGGATGAATGGGGGCTCTTGTTTATAATTTCCACTGCACGTCTCTATTGAGTTTCTGACTATCCTTCATTCTTTTAGGGATTTTTAGTGGCTGTTCTAAGGCCCAGTTAGCAAGTTTTTCTGTAAAGGTCCAGAAGGTAAATATTTAAGTCTGAGGACCATCCGTATATGGAAACAAATGGCCTTGCCTGTGTTCCAACAAAGTTTTTGTTTATTAAATCACAGTTCATCTTGCCTCATGGCTGCAGTTTACCACTTATGGCTCTACAGTTTGAATATACATCTTTATCACAGTATATCTTTAAACAATATTATACTACCTTAAAGTATATAGAGTTTTAAATTTTTATTAGTAAATGTTTGCAGTACATAATGATTGTATTCCTTGTGGGAAGTTGGTAGGCATACATAACACATCTATTTTTTTCTTCTCTTTCCCCTCCTCTCCTTTCTCCCTCCATTTCTTGGTTTCTTCCCTATTATAGAAGTTCTATCTCCATGTTTTCTGCTATGTAACTTTCATGCTATTCTTCGAAGTACATTTTAAGAACTAGGTTATAGTATACTTCCATTTCCCTCTCTCTTACTTTATGCTATTGTGGGCATATTATAAATTTTAGTTCTCTATGTGTCACAAACTCTACAATATCTTCTATTACTTTTTACTTAAAATAATAACCACTTTAAAAAATTGTAGAGCTTTTTGTTTTTGTTTTTGAGACAGGGTCTTGCTATCTAGTTCAAGCTGGCCTCAAACTCAAGTTGATCCTCCTGCCTCAGCCTTTTGGAGTGCTGGGATTACAAGTGTGTTTAACTGAAAGTTTAAACAACTTTCACAGATGCTAAAGAAATAATAGAGATTCAACTCTAAGAAATCTGATTTCAGAGTTGAGCACCTAGAAAGTTAGAGTTGAAAAAAAACTTACAGGTTGTAGACTGTAATCCTTTCTCCAAGGTCCAGAGCTGATGTGTCTTGATGGTTGGGAAAAAACCCGCTTAATACTCAGAAACATTTGTAAATTCTGTCTTATTTAAGGAACAAACCAGGTATCTCCCATGATGACACACCTCAGACAGTGGCACTGTGTGATTACTCCTGGGCCCACGGCAGCAGCAGATGAGGTTTCCTCCAGCACCTACTGGCTTGGTGAGAAAGGGTGCAAGGTACAGAGCCAGTAAATGCGTTGAAACCCTTAGAAGATGTCACTTGGATAGAGGAAGAAAATGTGTGGGTGAAAACAATAAAAATGTTATACTAAAAATGGAAAATGAAGAGAGATAAGAGAGAGCATAAATACAGCAACTCCATTACCTATGAATACTTAAAATTGACACTGGCTGAAACTTACTCATGCTTATATTTATGAAGTGCAACACAATAAAAATATAATAACCTTAAATCCTATGCACTGAGCTTATTTTCCATAAACGTAAACATGGTGCTATATGAAATTAGATGTGGTCCTATATAAAATCTAAGCCTGCCTTCCTACCTGTTCTAGAGCAGTTATGTTTTGTTTTTTTTTTTCGATATAATAGATATAATAATTTACTACTCTCTAAGTGGGATTTAATATTTTATAGCAAGCTTTGGGATTGGCTATATTTTATTTTATTCTTCCTAGTGCATTTTTTTTTAATATAGTCAACTTTCTCAGTAAAAATTAAATAATCCTGCAGAAGTGGGAGTGGAGCTCAGGAGTGGACCATGTCCTTAGCATGTGTAAGACTTTGGGTTAATGCTCCAGTATGAAAAAAAAAGAAAAAGGAAAAAAAGGACCAGCTCCAAACAACAGGTAGGCTATATTCTGCATTCTCAGTGTCCTGATTTAAACTGAATTAAAATAAGCTGATTTAAACTTATTAAAATAAACTGCAGCAGAAGCCCAAGAAATCTGTACAGACCAAGAAGACAAGCAGAGAGCTTCTCAAGTACCTTCATATTCACAAACTACAAAGCCTGGTATTTTTAGGCTAAATTTTGCCTAATGAACTTGCTGTTAAAAACTAAAAAACAAAAACTGTGAGTTATCAAAGGATTGGCCACCTAGGTGGGTTCAAATGCTGAATGTTATATCAAGACAGCGACTTTGATTAGGATGGAAAAAGGACGGGGTCTTCTATTATTCATTCTTAATTTATTATTCTGTCTAATTATCCTTCGAGGTACTTTTCTAGATTTAAAGAAAATACCATGGTGACAAGTATTAAATAAAAATTATGTTCTAAAACACATTTGATCTGCTGTCCATTTTTGTTAAAAGTTTAATAAACTTTTGTAGAATGAATCTATGCTTCCCATCTACAAGTGTAGTTTTCAACTTTTCAAATTCTGGGGATTTTTAACTTTAAAGCCCACCTCTGAATTAAATATCAATCTTTCTCCTTAAAGCGATAAATCATGGGTGCTTTCTTTCTCTGAGGCAATAACTACAGCCTTTGCTAAATAAACTTACTGGCATAGGTGTTTGTAGAAAATAAACTCAAGGCTAACATAATGGTCCTTTTAGCCTAGGATATGATTTTAATTATTTCCAGGAGTATATCCTCAGGTTAACCCGATTATACTGAAGAGGCATCTCTCCTCACCTTCCCATTTTTCAGGATCCTCTTTACTGTGTCTCTCTCCATTTCTGGAAGATGTCTCTAAGAATTCTGTGATAAAAGTTCTAATTTGTCCCTCACTTTCCTCTTCAACTGAAAATCCTTAATCCTCCTTAGAAGTCACTACTTACAAAGTGATCACACCACATTCAAAAAGTAAAAGGAAGGGAATTGGACCTCCTCTTCCTCTGCTCCAAAAAGCTGTGAAAAACGCTTATTAGAACTCATGATTTAGTAGCAATTAAAAACTATCCTGCTCTATCATTTGAGGAAATTGTAATTTTGCTGTTTACTATTGCCTTATTTCAGTACTAACATCAAGTTTGTTGCCCATATAATGAGGTCTCTATAAATAAAATAGAATTCATCATGTTTTTTAATTGTTGTATCATGAAAGAAGAACTAAACAGAGTTTTACTAAATTTGTGGAGTGTGCTTTAGACATATATATATAGGTAGGTAGATAGATAGATAGATAGATAGATAGATAGATAGAGACATAGAGAGATAACAATCTAGAGATATTTTAAGAAATTAGGTCTCAAGGGCAAAGTGATTTTTCACTTTGAAAAATCACCAGGATATTCTTCAAAGGGACAAGGAAGAATCCTCCAGAACAACTTTAGGGGAGCCAGGAATGGGCCAACCATATGTGTACATACAGTCTGTCTCTCTGTCAAGGACAGCAGTATCGGTTGTTTATTGACAAGGGCTAGTGATTCCTTAGGGAAATTCTGGATTGGCCTTGCTAAGACTACTCATATTGTCTAACACATGAGTCTATAATCAATTTAAGTTTGTTTAGAGAAGAATATCATTTCAGTCCCTTCTCTTTTTAACATTAGCATTCCTTAAATTGTGAATTTTAAAAGTAAAAAAACTAATGTATTTCATGATACAATTTTACTGAGGAAGAAATCCATCTATTAATGGATAAGCTATCATTACACATAAAGCATGCTTCTGGTTATTAATTATTTTGAATTCACTGCCTGTAGCAGATAGCCTCACTGTCCCACATGTGTCCTAGGGTCCCAGCCTGAACATCACTGTACCCTCAGTGCAAGGTTCCCTAACACAAGGACTTCTTTCCTGAAGTACCTGCATATGGCCTCAGCCCAGGTGTTCTACAGGCTGGAAGTGCAAGACAGTGAGTAGCTTTGCAACCACAGCCATCCACAGGGAGGCAGAATTGGGAGCAGGGGGCTGGCAAGATAGCTCAGCAGAGTAAAGCGCCTGCTTAGGCAAGCTTAGGCAAACTCAGGGACTGCCAGCCCCACATGCTGTGCCAGTCCTGCCCCCAGGGCAGGCTGAGCTGGCCAGCATCTGAGCTTAGTGGTGCACATCTGTAATCCCAGCTCGGGGGAGGCTGAAAACAGGAGGATCACCATGAGTCTGAGCTGCGTAGTGAGATCCTGTAGCAACCAAATACATTTAAAAAAAAGAATTGGGAGTGGGAATCCTGCTTCCTTGCTTTTTGGTGAATCATTTCTGAGGTGTATCCTACAGTTTTCTGGAAAGTTCCTGGGGCCCTGAGGCCACACACCGAGCTCATCAACACACCCTTTCTCAGCTCTTCCCCTCTGTCTACTCCTTCACACCTTCACTGTGCTTTCTGGAATATATGGTGATTGTTTAAATCAAATGTATAACAGTACAAGACACATTGCTGTTAACCTCCTTCAAAGCTCTTCCCCTGGCTTCAAACACACTTATTTCACAGTTCTTGCCAGTTTCTGAAGCAGTTTTGGGTGTCCTTTATTAGAAAAGTGGTAAATGCCACTGGCACATGCCCCTGAAAAGAAAGGCAAGCTTCTTAAAGCATTCTGGTGTGTCCTCCTCACTTAGTGCACTGGATCTGGGATTGTGCAACTTCTGGCTGTTCCTCTAAGCCATGACCATGAAAGGTCAAAGCTCCGAGTCAGTTCAGGACACAGAGACAGCTAAAGGCACAAAGCAAGACTTCCAGCATTGTTTCAGAAAGTAGCTAGAGTGCGACGAGCATTTTTTAATATTTTGAGAGAGATTAATGGCTATAATTTTGACCACAGCTTGGACATCCAAAGCCTTGTCTCGAATTTGTTCTGGAAGGATCAAAATTAAGATTACATTTATGCATTGGCCATTTATTATCTTGGTAACATTTTTTTTTCTTTCTTCTTTCATTTCTTTTTTAATATTAAGTTTAGTGGCTAAAATTTTACATTAAGCAGGCCTGGGTTTAAATCCTGGTTTCCGGCTACGCATGATGGTGCAGGCCTACAATCCCAGCACTTGAGAGGCTGAGGCAGGAGAATCATCTGAGTTCAAGGCCAGCCTTGGTTACATAAGCAAGTTCAAGGCCAGCCTGTATGCACAGTGAGACCATGTCACAAAACAAAATAAAACAAAACAAACGATCCTGGCTTCCCTTCTAATTAGCTGTGTAACTTGGGACACATGACTTAACCACTTTAATAACTCTCAATTACTTATCTATAAAATGGAGATAACAGACCTACTTTAAATTGTTGCATATATGTTCATTAAATTAGATAATATGCTCAACACAGTGCCTAAAATTATAGTAAATACTTAACAATGTAAGATCTGGTTACAATGAATAGCTTCCTGTTTTGTTCTGAAAGGTTTTTAATGACTAAATTCAGCTAAAATAATTAAGTTTCAGGTAGGCTTCTACAGAAGGTAAGCGGCTGCTCACTCATGGAGAAAATAAGGCAAGAAAGACCTGGAAGAGCCTTCCCTGCCAACAGCCTGCTGTCCCTCACTGTCTCCACAGGGAGAGAGAAGATAAAGGTGTCCCTGCTGGCCTCTCCCTGGCAGAGTTAGCTGCATTATATATTGTGCAAAGCATCCCCCAGTCACTCTAGCTAAGCCGGTTTTTCTTGCTCTTGGTGACAACTGATGACATTTGCTATCTGCACTGTTCATTTTACCAAGAACTTTGTGGTAGTTAATTTCATGTGTAAACTTAGCTAGGTCACAGTAGCCAGACACTTGGCCAAATATTATTTTAGATATTTCTGTGAAGATTTTTTTAGGAGGATTAGCATTTAAGTCAGCAGACTTTGAGCAAAGCAGATTACCTCATCTGGTCAGTTGAAAGCCTTAATTTCAGGAAGACTGACCTCCCCTGAGAAGAAAGGAAATCTGCCCACAGACTACCTGTGCACGCAGACCACGACTCTTCTTGGAGTCTCCTGTTCACCAGCCTCCTTTGCAGAGTTTGTACTTTTTGTAGTAAACAAGTCTCCATAAAAGGAGAAGCCAGTTTCTTAAAATACTGTTCTCTATCTCTGTCTCTCTGTCTCTCTGTCTCTCTCTCTCTTCCCCACCACATGGATTTTTTGGGCTCTATAGTCTTCATATATTCTTATGCACACAAAAATGTACTGCTGTTTAGGAAACTGAATGACCAAAATAATCTTTGGGTGGCAAATAAAATGAAATCAATTTTGATTTTATAAAATACAAATACTTAAAACGATTATACTACATAAAAACTTAGAAAGTTTTTTCTGCAGACCTTTCAATGGGAATAAACATTTCAGGTCACAAAAGCTAGTTATGTCAACACCAAAAGTAAAATTCATTGTTTATAACTAAAACACAGAATGCTTTAATATATATAAATATTTATATATAATATATATAACTAAATATATATATTTAGTTATTTCTTAACTATATATATATATATATATATATATATATATATATATATCAACAATAAATACAGTGAGTGAAAAACCACAATCTTGGGTGTCTAGAATGATCATGAAAAGGAATATAACAAGTGATTGAAAGATATGGTGAAATTTTAGATTTAAAAAACTTACTATCACCACCGCAGATACCAGTATCATGTGTATCGGGCGTGTGGCTCTACCATTGTCAAAGAATGAAGTCATGAACCAAAGGAGGAGACTAGGAGTGTTTTTGTTAGACATA
>PVKN010024475.1:0-14420 GCA_004027915.1 Capromys pilorides
TAAAATTAAAAACTACACCACCCTCATGGATTTTGCGAAGTATAAGGAAACGAAAGGATAACTCGTGAATAGTGTTGAATATACAAGTGAGAATTCTTGGCTAATGCCTTAGATATTAAACTCCTCTCAGTTTTAGACGGTAAGATCCTTTCAAGTGAAGAGGTTGAATTGATAGAGGGGATGCAGGTGTTTTAGTGAAGGGTAGTTTAAATATCCACTATCATAATCATAACTATTACTTTTCTTTTTAATATCATAAAATAGGCTTCCTTAAAAATAAAGTGCATGTGAAACAGATGTCATATTGGTAGATGAAAGCTTGAAGATGATCTGGATATTTCTGTAAATTTAAGGCACTCTTCCTTGGCAGAAACTTTTTAAAAAACAAAAGCCAGCTTTGTGGCTCTCCCCCAATGCTCAGCTGCTCTGCTCCGGAGTTTGAAGCGGAGGATCACTTGAACACAGGAGTCCAAGCCCAACTGGACAACTCAGTGAGACCCTGTCTTAATAATATTTTAGTTATGGGATGAGGAAGAGGATGAAAAAAGAAGGGGAAAAGATGTATTTATGTATATATGCAAGATAGTGTGCATAGTGCCTATTTCTGCTGATTTGTTGAAGGGATCAGTTAATGCTTAAAATTTACTTTTTTTCTTCTTTTAAATTTCTTAGAACTTTTTAAAATCAATTTTTCAAGTTTGTATCTGGTGACTTAAACAACTAATTTGAAGATAGCATTATGCAATACAACAGCCAATGAATTCCTATTACTTTGTGTAACAAAATTTTGTATCATTTCTATTTTTTTTAGCATTTTGAATTCTATAATAATAATAATAATAATAATAATAATAATAGTAATCATATCTCAGGCACCACGTAACAAAATAACCGGTCTGAGCTTTTCAAGTGACAAAGTTAGAAAAGGCAGAGAAACCATTTATGATGGAAGAAAGCTTAAAAGATATAAAAAGTAAATATAATGCTAAACTCTGGATTGGATTTTGAATTGGTGAGGTACAGTAGGTCTAAAGGGTATCCTAGGACAACTGGTGAGTCAGAGTGTGAACTTCAATTAGGAAATAGTATTTCAGTAATACTAAACTCCCTGATTTTGATATTTAGATGGTGGCTATACAAAAATATATTCTTCTTCAAGGGCAACCTGCTCAGGTCCCCCTTCTGTCCCTCTCTCTGACAGAAGCTTTCTTTCCACCAATGAATATATTCTGCTTTTAATCTATCTATCTATCTATCTATCTATCTATCTATCTATCTATCAATCATCTATCTTTGTGGTAAAAGACAAGCTATCACCATGATTCAGAAAAATTTGTGTATGTTTGTGCAGGTACACAAACAATGGCAGAATTGGCAATGGCATCCTGGACAAGAAAACCTTTATTAAAACAGTTTTCTGAAGAACAGGTGAGCAATTTCTGGCTGGAGAGGTTGGGACAGCACGTCAGGTGGATGAACTGGTTCTAGACCTAGAAGCAGACAGCAGGGGTGTTACATGGGGGGTGAAGAGCAGTAGGAGCTGAGGATGGACAGCCTGATGTGGGCCACAGGACGTGTTAAATCTCACTGAGAGGACGAGAGAGTGCTGAAGAGTTTGAAGATGAAAGCTGCTTTGCTGTGAGCTATGGACTCCTGAGCAAAAGCAGGTTAAGAGGGAAGGCACTGGAATGTTTACTGATACAATTTTTAAAACTTAAACTTAAAAAATCAAAAGAGTGGGTTGGAGGGACCAAGACTGGGGCAAGTAGGTAACTCCTTCCCTCTCCCCTCTCAAGGAAGTGCTTGCTCCCAACAGAACAGGAAACAAAGGTGGACTGTGTCGACCTTTTATCTCAGGTGTGGCTTTATATAGCTTTCAGAAATTTTAGGGAGGGACAGCCTGTCCTGACTGCCCAAAGCCCTGCCCTTGTAAAGCCTCTCACGCTGGGTGTGAAGTGTTTCCTCCCACTGCCAATAGATGGACGCGTCACTAGCATTGCTCATTCAGGTTCTGGTCACCTCTTCTTCAAGCACTCATCCTCACAGGCACCAGTGTCCAGTGTTCCTTTCTTTGGGGCACAATGTCCTCTGGACTTTAGGGGAACATTTCTAGAAAGTGAATCATTAGGTAACACACTGAATTTGCCACAGTTTTCTGAATCTTTCTGATTTTTCATAAGCAAATTTTCTTGATTTTATCTTCATTTATCTCTTAATGAACCCCAATGCCCTTATTAACAAATTTCATTTTCATGGGTAGGGGGTGAAGCAAACAGTCATCCACTGAATCCACAGGTATTTACTGAACCCTTGTTTTAGACAAGAAAGTTAAAATCTACACATTCTCTCTCTTCCTCAGGTGTGGCAGAGATTTTATTCTAGCTATATATTTTTGTGGTACAAGGACTTTGCACTACACTATACCTCCAGCTCTTTAAAAAATTTGTTTTGAGCTAGAATCTTGCTAACTCCTTGAATTGACTAGGCTATGATCCTACCTCAGCCTAGAAGAGCGCGGGAATTACAAGTGTGCCCCACCATGGCTGGCCACGATGGAGATCTTTTAAACATACATCCATAGAACGAAGTATTCACCAACATATGGTGTGCTGGGCTAGGTGCCACAAATTAGAGCAGCATGCAGGAAGATCCTGATTCATTTTTTTTTTTTAAATGCACTTGTTTGTTACAGGGTCTCACTACAAAGCTTGGACTCATAGTGATCTACTACTTTCAGCCTCCCCAGGACTGTGATTAGAGACATGCACACTATTGCCAGACTGGTTGGCTCAGCCCAACCTGGGGGCAGGACTGGCATGGCATGTGGTGCCAGGGATTGAACAACAGTCCCTGTGCTTACTTAAGCTTGCCTAAGCAGGAACTTTAGTCGACTGAGCTATTTCCCCCGCACCTAGGAAGATCCCATTTTCAAGAGGTGTGACTCTTTCCCTAAAATAGTGGGGTTTAGCTGAGATTAAGGAGTGTGTGATAGTGGACAGTGTGTGTGGGTGCACACACGCATGTGTGCGTGCATGCGTGCATTTGTGCATGTGCGTGCTGCAGCCACATTTGTAAACTTCCTGAGGGTAGAGGCAACATGTTCATTTCAAGAACAGCAAGCAGACCAAAGGAGGTAAGCAGATGACTTAGTTACTTTTCTCAGACAGAATATCCAAAACCTACAGTTAAAGGAAGGAAGGTTTATCTAGCTCACAGTTCGTGGAGGTTTCAGTCCATAATCAGCTGTCTCCAAGGCAGAGTGGCACATGGCAGAGGACAGTGGCTCATAGCAGCAGAACACAGCAAAAGGAGGAAAAAAGCCTCTTCATGCCCTTCTTATCTTATCCAGACTGCTGGGATTAGAGCTTTGCCAGTCCAATAGTGGGCTGATCCAGCAATCACCCACCCTTAATCCCAGCACCCTCAATCCCAGCATTGCCCTACGAATCAGTCACACACTCTAGATTCAGCTGCCTCTGAAAAATCCTGACCTAAAAGCCCATGAAGCTTTGCAGGGACATCTAGCCATAAACCACAACAGCAGGAGTAGGAGCTTGCTGGAGAATTATTTTCCACACATGCGTGATTCTCTAAAACATGTGTCAGTTGGTCAGGACCAAGGGGGGAAACTATAAAATTAAATCATATTTAAACTCTTGATAAATTGTATACTGCCCTGATAATATTAGCATTATTGAGTCTAAGAAAGTTTTGCCTCCAGTTAACCACAGGAAATTGTAAAGTACACTACCGTGAGGACAAAATGGGTAACTCTCACGAAACCTGTTTTCTATTAGACAGTTAACAATAACTACCTTAGAAGAAAGGACTTGGAATTGTATGTCCATAAATCAATTGTTTCAGTTTTCCCCACACTGTAGTCATTCTTGAATTGCTTTCTTATTTTTTGTCATGCTCCATATCACATGTTGGGTGAAATGAAACATAATCCACTTAAGTCAATTCACTTCTTATACACATAAATATTGACTTTGGCTTTTGGCAAAAGCATTCATATCTAAAATTAAAGAGGTTGAAAATTTTTTTTAAATAGGCACCAATAGAAACTAATTAAAGTAAAAACTGTTGGCTGGTTCTTACATTATTATCTCTGCTCCCCTGTGCCTCAGGTGCAGAAACATTATCACCCATAATGCATCAGCTATTCCAGAATTTGAGGCTTACATACTACTGAAGGAAAGGCCCCTGACATGTTTTGAAAGTTGCTGTCCTTCTTCAGAGAGATCACAACAAGCATAGATTGTCATCAACCCAGAAATAAATTTAAAAATCAGAAAACTAGATTTCTGTAAAGCACCAAAGAATCTTTGTATGTCACAGAAGAATTTGCACTAAAAATATATTATCATCAAGTTTTTCATTTTGTTTTCCCACTTGAGGATTTGCTAGAGGAAAAGACTCTCATTTTTACATAGTTTTTGCTTATTTTACAGATGAAGAAACAGAAGGAAGGGCAAGAGAGGTTTCAGAATCTATCAGTTTCTTCTCCTCCCTTCCAGGAAAAGCTGTAATTTGCTTGAATCCAAGTTGTACTCTTTTCACATGTCACACAATTGATATGATGTGTTCAACACTCTTGAAGTGCAATTAAGTTGATGGTGTTTTAGATTTAAAAAAATACTTATTCAGTCAGAAAAATGCCAGAGACTGATGTTACCATTTGGAGGACCTCAGTAAGATTTGTGGTCCTGACAGCTCCTCAGAGAAGTGCATTAAGGCAGGAACCAGAGAATGTGCTTCAACCCAAGATGGTGGTCCCGTAAGCTGGACCTCCTGGGAGGGCTGACTTTCAGAATTCTCATTTGTATTGTGCTCAGCTATGGCAGCTTACACAGAGCTGCTCATACACGATCTGTCCGTGAGTGTTCTTTCCTTCCCATGGCAAAGAGCAAGAGCCCTGACTGTGTCTCATTCACAGACTAAAAGCCTCTCCAATAGTTAGGATGCAAGATGCACACTTCTTGTCTGGAGAGGAAGAAATATCGAGTAATAATGTGTGCGTGGCGGGGCTGGAGGACTGCTTGGCAGTCTAAGCCCCTGCCTGGCCAGCACAAGGACCCAGGTTCCATCCTTGGTACCACATGCTGTGTGGGCCCTGGAACCGGATGTGGGGGTGCACTCCTGTAATCTCAGTGCTGGCAAGGCTGAGGCAGGAGGATCACTATAAGTCCAGGCTGTGTAGTGAGACCCTGTACCAAATCAATAATTAATTAGTTAATTTTTTTTTAAAAAAGAATGCTTGCATGTGGGGTTGTTGTTAGCTGGTGAGCAGTGGACCTGGTGGGAAAGGGAAGGGGCAAGCGAGAAAGAATTCATTTAAATTAAGGGATGCACTTCTGTAGAAGATAATCAAGTTACATGACAAATGAAATCTTATGGGACAGGTCTTTTGGGAAAAGGAATGACCGAAGAGGAAATCTTTCCACAACTAAAACATCACAAGGCATGCTTGGCTTCTGTCATTTGTTCTTTTATAAATCCCAGTCACCTTTCTCCTGAATCCTCCAACCTTGGGAGACTCAGACAAGTTCATCAAGAGAATGTTTTACACAGACAAGAAGAGATTGCCAGTCTACTGTGTTATGCTTCACTGTCTCCCCAGGTCAGCAGTTTAGGGCACCCCCAGTTACTCAGCAAGCAGGTCTCTTGTTCAGTATGTATGTGGCATGTAGACCCTTCTCATGGTTTTTAGGTCACAATATATCATCTCTTCCACCTCTGCTTGTTTTCTTATTGCAAACATTTCTGAAATGTTCAGATTCTTTCCAAAATTTACTTTGGTCCTAGTAGCCCTCTTTCTATAAATAGCACTTCTATTTAACCTCGACAACTTAAATGTCTGCCATAGTCAAATTTTTAAAAAGTTCTATCCAGTCTGCCTTCTAAATATTTTCAAACCCACTGCTTCTTGTTTCTATGGCTGCCAGTCTAATAAGAGGCACTATTATCTTTTTCCTGGACTGCTGCAAAAACTTTTTGGTTGATTTGTGCATGCTCTCTCTCTCCCTTTCTAGCCATTCTTGACATCACAGCCAGTTATTTTTCTAAAGTCAAAATGAGACCCTGACAGTTCTCTTATTAAAGCTCTTAATTATGAGTGTCCTTGTAGAAAAATCCAGATTTTTCACTGTGACCTACACTACTCCACATGCTCTACCTTCCTTTGCCTACCTCTTTTTCTTGCTCAGTATTCTCCAGATTTTCACGTGCATGCCTCTTTCTCCAGCCCCTGCATCCTTCTGATGTGTGTGTGTGTGTGTGTGTGTGTGTGTGTATATATGTTCAGATATTTGGTAGTTTCTTTGAATATTCTTTCTCCGGTCTTTGTTTGGCATGTTAGAGCTGTGCCATGCTGTGAAGCAAAGGAGGCTCCAAGCCTTATAGACTTAGAAGATCCAAGAAAAACCTACAGGCCCAGTGGCCCAGAGATGCAGGCTTCTTATCACTCAGGCTCACCCTATCAGGGATCACAAGTGAAAAGTGCTATTTTCTTCATAGTAACATAGCCAGAAGTAGTCTTGTGGCCTTGCTTAACTACAAGGGTTACTGGGCTATATGTTAAGCATGTACAAGCTTAGGAGAGCACTAATTACCTCTGTCAGGCTTTGCTCTAAATGAGATTTTTTCCCAAGAGTTGGGCCTAGGATCAATCCGGTGAGCTCTGGAATTGTGTGACAGCTTGGAAATGGGACAGAGGCAGATGTATTGCTACTGCTGTTTGAGCTGAAGAAAGGTATTCTAAAATTTCCAAACATTCTGAACCCCTTTCACTTGAGCAACCTACTTCAAATTTGAAGCCAAGAGAAGGGCCTCTAAACACACTGCCTTGGTGTAGGCTGCCAATAGAAAGACAATCTACTGATACAATGTATAATATGGTTTCCACAGATGTATGCCACTATTTTTAAGGGTAGCAGAGCTTGCAGGGACTGATATATTAAAACTTAATTAAAGACATTACTAATTTCATGGCAGAATTTGCTACCATATGTTTTCTCAATCTACAAATATTGAAATTATAGTCACTGTCAAATGGAAGTTGTGATTTCTTTGATGACAAAATGAAGAACTTGGGGTCTGCAAGTTCAGTATAGTAAGGGGATCCAGGAAGTAAAAACAGGTTTCTCAGTGACATGTAGAGAGGGACAATGGCAATACAGAGACCCTGACTTAATAAAATGGTTGGAGAAGCCAAGAGTGGTGGTGCATGCCTGGGTCTCTCAGCACTCTGGGAGGTTGAGACAGGAGGATTGGAAGTTTTAACAAAGCCTGGGCAGTTTAGTGACTTAAATAGGCCTTGCCTCAAATTAAAAAAGGGTTAGAGATATAGCACAGTGAGAACTGGGTTGAAATGTCCCACACAAAAGAGAAAGCATGGAGAGATTGTATGTCTATGTCTATGTCTATGTCTATGTCATCTATCTATATCTATATATCTTATCTGTATATAAAAAGGTACCAGGAATGGCTATCAATGGAGAATTGAATAAATGGCAGATAGCAAGCAATGGAGATAGGATGTAAGTTGGAACCTTGTACTATAACAAGTTCCTATGTCATTTCATGCTAAGGTAGAGGCGCCAAACAACAAACCAGGAGAAATGCGACCTAACACTTCCACATATCTTTTCTCCACTGAAACCTGGAAGTCCTCATTTTCTTCCCTTTAGTCTAAGCTTGATTTCCCAGTTATCCTCTCTCTGAAAAGTAAAGGATCTTGTGAAATAAACAGACAATGGAGGCCATCTTGTCTTTGTAAGAGACAGGTATAGGAGATGCATAATTTTATTTCAAACACACTTCCGTGTGGAAATGTGATTTCACTTAAAATTTTATCAATTTTGTTTTACAACAAAATACTTGTTATATCTAATTAAAAGTAAACACAGAGAAGCTGAATAAATCAAGTGGGATTTGTGATTTCTTTGACAGCAAAACCAAGAACTTGGACTCTGCTGAGCTAAGCTGAAAGATGAAGAAAAAATTGTTCAATTTTTGAATAATTGTAGAAGCAAGGAAAGGACAGCAGTATACAGACTAGCTCTGAACCTCACTCAAGTACAGCATGTGCATGGTACCAAGTTATGGGCCAACTGATGTAGCCAGAGAAGACCAAGGTGGGGGCAGGCAAGGGAGGGATTGGACTGGGAAATCTGGGTAGAGTTTTGTCAAGGTCAAAGTAATTAGATACCAGGTGAATCAGAAAAACACGACCCAGCTGCTAATCCACTCTGACCATCACCTTGCTTAAAACCCTTTCTTGGCTTCCAGTTTCCCTAAGAAATGATAAAGAATAAGAGTAACATAATTTATAGCTCTTTCCCTCCATGACCTACATCCAGCACTGCTCCTCAGCTCCATTTTTGTTTCTCTCTCTTTCTCTCAACCCAGTCATTATCAAATTCTTCCCTTTCCATCTTTCCCTCTCATGGTGATATCACAGCACACCGTTACTCTTCAACTGGCCCCACTGAATTCATGGCTAATTTCTGGTCATCTTTTCAGACACAGATGCTACCTCAAGTCTTCCTTGATCCCTGAGTTACAGGCCACTCCTGTGCTTGCAGTTTTCTGCCCTTCTGTTCTAGTTCTCAGTTCTTGGTGTTGGGCTGTGTATTAATCCAAAGGAAGGGCTTCCATCCTTACCTCTTCTCACTGTATCTAATGCCTCCTGGGGCCACCACTGCTCTACCTCCATGCCTCTTGGAGACAGTCATTATTTTATGCTTAAGGAACTCAGAACTCACAGAAAACTCCTTCTCTGGGCATGGAGTTTGGAAGTATGATGAAAAGCATTTGAATGAAACAATCAAGATAGCACCAATGTGAACAGTGTTCATTTCATTTCAGTAACAATAGGGATGATGCAATTGTGCTTAGGATCTACTCCCTGCAAGTGTTTAATGCTTGCTGCTCTGGACACAGCAACCTCAAAACTAATTTTGCTTGTAGCTGACATCTATTCTAAAGCGTTAAAGGAGAATTGTTCTGATAGTGTGATTCCAGGCTTTTAACTTCTGGCTCCTTGGATCTCAGAGACTATAGGCAACTGGATTTTAGAGATGGAAGCATTAGGGAAGTGTTTCTGAACCTCCTTCCCATATGCCAGGATTATAAATCCTTCCCTCATGCTCACCAGAACCCTGGACACTAACAGTTATCTCATACGATTGTCCCTTGGCTCAAGGGACTGTCACTTCCCTTACTCACTCCCTTGCTCCTCCAGTACACCCAGGAGCACAGCTCACCTGCTTTTGAGCTTTCTTACCTTTCACTTCCTGCTCACCATCTTTCTTCATTCCTAGTCCCTTAATTTCCTCTTTTCCTAGATGTGATCTGGTATATGCATAAACTGGAACTAAAATGGCCTAGGTCAACTGGCAGATTTAAAAGTAATAAATTTGCTTATTAGTGAATTTTCATGCATGATAAGCTGTGGTTTAGAGAGTATATCTGTGGGTAAATCTGAATTTTTCATATTATATAGAGTGATCTAATTGCCCTCGTGGAACAATAGTTATAGTAATAAACAGCTTGAATTATCTATAATGTATATAAAAACTTATAATAATAAGCAATAGAAATGAAGAGGGCATTAGATAGCCTGCATACGGTCACAAAGATAAGTAACAGAAGTAAAATCAGTGCCTTAATTCTCAGCCTCCACATGAGCCAGAATTTCACCAAATTTTCTTATTGCACCCTAAGACATCTGAAACTGCCCTGGTGGATTTATTTTAAAATGACCTTTTTGATGTGGTTTTAGTCTTATAGAAGAGTTTCAAAGACAAAGCAGAGAGTTCCTTCTTCACTTGCTATCTTTCTAATCATATAAAACCAGTGGAAATGCATCTCTAGATTAAAAAGGAGAATATAATTAAGAATATCCTATGATGAGACCACAAACCCAGAAACAGAAGAAAGAAAAGAAGTAGGAAGAAAGTAAAGAGACAAATAACCACGTCAGTTCTCCTCTGGCTTCCACGGCAGAGGCCCGTGGAGACATGGAGGAGGAGAACAGTGATGACTCCATTGGCCAGGGAGGCTCCTGTGCCTGCTCTGCCTAATGGGGCATGGGCTGCATGCACCTCTGGGAAATGCACCCCTGTGGAAATGGTCCTGGGGGCTTAATTTTCCCCTTTTCAGTGAGCCTCAACCATAGGCTAGGGTGTCTGGATATTTAGAAAAAACCCTAGGCACTGCTTTTATTTATTTATTTATATTTTTTAAAATGTATTTTTAATTAGAAATAACAATATGATAGTTTCAAAACACGTTAGTAGTGCATTCATAATAATTGATACATTGAATATTATTATCCTCATAATAGTTATACAGAGCACAGGGTATAGACATGATAAATTTTCTAGTCCATATTAGTAGGGGAGGAAAAAAAAAACAAAAAAATTTCATCTCTTTGTACAAAGAGGGAGCAGCTGTATACATAGTCCAATGTTCCATAATTTCAGTGGGTAAGTGGTGAAACTGGCAATGTTGGAGGCTGTTGGTATAAGCCTCTTATGTCTCATCATACTAATCTAGCTCTGCATTCTATGCCTCATAATTAAACTTTTCTGCTGGGTGATCAAGGGCAAGTTAAGGCCAGACCTGTATAGCAGAACATTCATCTTTTGTATCTTCCAGGGTCACATCCCCTCAGGGTTAACTTTGGAACCATGTGCAATGCTTTGTAGAGCTGTTGCTAGTGTCAGTCATCTGGATGAGACACGGCCATTGCTTGACCGGTTTGCTCTCTGTGAAAGCCTGGGAGAACATCCTCTCTCTAGGTGACTCTTCTTAGGCACACTATACTTCATTTATCCCTTTCCTCTGAGGTCCCTTAATCTCCTTGAACAAATTTGAGAAACCACTGAGTTATAGGATGTTACAGTACAGGTTCTCTTATGGCACTGCTTTTTATGATCTCATCTGCCTGCATTCTGATTAAGGCTGCTGAAGCTTACCCACTGACCTGCACCATACCAGGGAGCTCCCAACCATGTGAACATTTTTAGGGTGTTCTGGGGTTTCTTGTTTGATTTATAGGCCAAAATAAGTATTCCATCTGGGTACTCTGACTTATTTTTCTGCTATAAGAAATTGAGATAAAAATAAAACAACACATACAGGTAGCTAAGCCCTCTCCATAGTAATTTCACTCTCTCCTTTCATGAAGAGCCAAGAAGACAATGCTCCATCTTGTGGGTGCATATTTTTTTTTTTTTTTCAAATTTCTCAACTTACACAGCTGTGTATGTGAGAGTTCAGTGACCTTTTGCATCTCCAGTGTAACACTTTCTGTCACGAGTGCTTCATCATTCCCTGGGTACCCAGGCATCTTGCCTTTCTTTAGGACCATTAGTAAGACAAATAGTCTTGCTGTCCAGTGAAGTTGGGTGGGGGACTGCTGAGCAGGGATCAGGCAGGGTAGCTGCTGATGGTGCGGAGCATATGGGTTTTGGAGTCTGAAATATCATAAGGTGAGAAGACCGTATGAGGCCGACTCTTCTCTTCTGCTTTTCTCTGGCACTGAGATGTCATGACATGGTGCCGAGAGAGCAGTCTTGCTGGTGGAGTGGCCATCTTATCTATGATTTGATTTATCTAGATGATGCCAACAAAACAAAATTCTTGAATTATCTCATAGATTAAAGCCTCCCAGGAGACTGTGACTCAGACAGTGAATATTGGCATCAGGATAGCATTCTAGAGAGTAGGGAATCAGACAGGAGGAGTACATATGGGGACTGGATAAGTGACAAGCATGTCCTTGTGAGTCAGTACAGACACATGGTTTATTCTGCAGAAATGTTGAGCTCATTGATTAATATAGCAACAGCAGCATCAGCAACAAATAGTTTCTATTTCATATTATGCAGCAAATATATTCCAGGTCATTAAATATCTCTATCACGGGTTGGGGGGTAGTAACACAGATGTAGAAGAATATCCTTATCTTGATGCAGGGAATGAACTCTAAAGGGACTTGTACTAGTAATTTGAATAAAAGTTTATAAAGCTGACTACAATAAAATTTCTGTACCCTGAATAGGACTCCAATAGCATAAAAATAATGGCAGGAAATCACAAATGGAACTACATCATACTAAATAGCTAACAGCCACTTATCTCCTATCATACTTTTTTAAAATTTTGATGTTTTCTTGTGCATATGTTTTTCTCTTTAAAATAAAATTAGAAAGACAACAAAATGAAGAGACAGCCTATAAATGGGAGAAAATATTTGCCAACTTCTCTTTTGATAGAGGATTAATATCTGTATTATAAAAAGTATTAAAAAAGCTTAACACCATAATTGCCCAATCAATGGATGGGCAAAAAAATTGAACAGGTACTTACCCAAAGAAAAAGCACAGATAGCCAATAAGTATAGTGGTATTTCATTTCATGAACTTAATTTGTTCCACAGTTCTGGTCAGGATGGCCATATTCACATCTCCATGGAGGACGGCTGTGGCATTGCTTATCAGTAGGTGCATTTTATGAATGGAAAAAAAAATTGCCAAACATTTCTGTTTGTGGACTGAATAGTTTGAAAACAGAAGCATTAATGAACAGAGTTATTATTGTATATTAAAAATGTTAAATTTTTAAATATGAATTAAAACTACATGGAAAGTCCATCTCTCCCCAGTCAGATGGCTATTATCAAGAATACAAAAAAAGAGTTGAGTGTGATGGCATCTGTCTATAATCCTTCAAGACTGAAGCATGAGGACTGACTTCAGTTCAAGGCCAGCCTGGGCTACATAGTGAATTTAAAGCCAGCCTGAAGTATATATCAAGACGCTGTCTCAAAAACAATACAAGCTGGGCATAGCGGTGCACACCTGTAATCCTAGCATTTGGGAAGTTGAGGCAGGCGGATCAATGTGAGTTTGAGACCAGCCTGGGCTACAAAAGTGAGCTCAAAGCCAGCCTGAACTGCATAGCGAGACACTGTCTCAAAAACAAACAAAAACAATACAAACAATGCTGGCAAGGATGGCTATGGTGGGAAGGGGAACCCTTCCATATTGCTAGAGGCAATGGAAATTAACACAGCCACTATGTATATCAATATGATGGCTTTTCCCCACATTAAAGAACTACTGTTTGATTCAGCTATACCCCTCCTTGGTAAATACACAAAGCAATTAAAAGTCAGCAGGCTAGAGGGATACCTTTGTATCCAGGTTAACTCCCATATAACTCGTAATAGCCAAGATACAGAACCAACCTATGTGTTCACCAAGAGATGAATGGACAAAGAAAGAAAAGCAGTCCATACACACAATGAAATGTTAATCAGTCATAAGGCAAAATAAAATCCTGTTGTTTCAGGAAAATGGATGGATCTGTAGAGCATCGCATCAAGTGAAATAAGCCAGATTCACAAAGACAAATATTCCACTTTTTTCCTACTATGTAAAATCTTAAAAAAAATGGCAAAGTATAAGGAAGACTATTCTTAAAAGGAAAAGAATCAAAGGGAGGGAGAGAAGTGATAAAGTAGGGTAGCAGGGAGGAATGATATGATTAAAATCTATTATATGCACTGAGCTACCTTCAAATGTGAAATGGGGGAAGAGGGGTAAAGGGAATGATGGGGAAAGAAAGTGATATCCTCACATATCAATCTGTCATAATGAAATCCATTATTCTGTATAACTTATATGTACTGATAAAGATAGGAAACAAAAGCAGTTCAACGTTTCTTCACCCTACACAACATGAGAAGCCAAATAAATCACAGACTGGGAGGAGTAGTTGGTAAGAGCCAGGCTACGATGAGGGAGAACCTGATCAAAGACCTAATTGTTCAGAGGGAGAAACTGATTTCTAACACAAAGGAATTAGGAGGGCATCTAAACTTGGTTCCTGGTCTCACCTGTGCAGGGTAGGAAGCAGCGAGACACCTGTAGCGGGAACTTTGGCCAGGACTAGTCTATGTGCATGGATGCTCCTAGTGCCTTTGCTCTCTGAAATCTGTCACTGTCTTCTTGGGTGACGCCTGTCCCTATCTTCCTGCACCACATTTGTTTTCCCCCTCTGAGAACTCTTTGAGGACATAGACTGTGAATGATTCAAAATCTAGCTGAGGTTTGGCATGCGGCAGAAACTTAAATGTTTGTTGAATAAGCAGATGGAGAAACAAATGACTAAAATAAACTCAACAGACTGGAGGCTCAGTGGAGGCCTGTGGACCAGGACTGAGTGTGAAGCATAACAAATATAAAGGGCAAAGCCCCATGAAGTTTGTGTTTATCTGTATTTCCCAGTACTGTGCCCATGGTAGTGCTTCTTAGCTGTTGACTTGAACTGCAACAAATTACCAAATAAAAACAGGGATTTCTACCAATGGGCTAGAATACTATGGGATATTCCAGTGATGCATT
>PVKN010024476.1:0-14436 GCA_004027915.1 Capromys pilorides
GCCATCACTGTGTCAGTGAAGGCATCACTTCAAGCCAGTGGTCCTGGATTCTTAAGAGTCTTCCTTGCTATCTGTCCGCCAGCCTCTGTGACCTTTACATTGACTCCTCAACACTGAGAATGGGCACTTCTCTCCACTTTGCGTGGCCCCTTCCTATCTTACAGATTGATTCTTTTCCTGCCTCCTTTGCTAATAGAGCTGTCTTCCTAGGGTCTGCTCCATCTGTGTGTTCACCAGAAGTGCTGGTGCCTTCATGTGCCTGCAGCATCTGTGGCCCTGTGTGACCCATACTCTGGGGCCCCCTCCTTGCCCTTCCTTTCCCACTAAACTCTCATAGGTCCTTTTGGCCCCAGAACTGTGTCTACCGCCCAAGCTTTCACTGGGCTCTCTTACCTAGTGCTTTGTGCTGTCTCAGGTGCCCAGGGCAGGTCTTCCCAGCTCTGTGATGCTCCCTGGGCTCTGTGCAGTGTTCTCCTAGTGCTCCAGATGCCTTCCTCCTCCGTGTTCCCTGTGCTTGGATCCTTATAGGGCTTTGCCAAAGTGGCCTTGCTTGTCTTGCTTGGCAGTGTGTAGTGTGTAGCCTCAAGGGTGCTCTGTGTTGGGACTAGCATGGTAAGAAGGCCGCAGATATGTTGAATTGAGCACAGTGGAGATGGAGTTGGCATAGGGAGCATCAAAACTAGAGGGAGGGGATTGTCAAAGGCCTGTTGTAGACTCTGAGTTTTGAAAGCCTATTGGGAATTATCGCATTGAATGGGATGGGCAGTGAGAAAGGGATAAATATAAGAGGACTTCAAGAGCCTGGTGTGATGGTACATGCCTATAATCTCAGTGTCCAGTGTTCCGGGAGGCTGAGGCAGAAAGATTCCAAGTTTGACCTCAGCTGGGGCAACTTAGCAAGACCCTACTTCAACAAAACAAAAGAAAACAAAACAAAACAAAACAAAACACAATACAACAAAACAGGTTGAGGGATGTAGAGCAGTGTGAAGGCCCTGGGCTCAGTCCCCAGTACCAAAAAAATAAAGCTTCTAGGCACAGAACAATGTGCTGAATAATGAGGGTACGAGAGGCCATTGTGTGTACATTTGGGGTCTGTGGGTGGTCAAGTAGGTGGTGGGACAGGGTTTGGAACAGGGAAAGTCTAAGTGAGTGGGTGGCCTGTTTGGCCTCAGAGTAGCCTCTCAGGCTGCGAGGCAATGGCAGTGACAAAGGTGGGGTTGTATCTTTGAGAGGAGTGGAGTGGCGCAGACAGAGAGGGGAAATGATGCACCTAAACTGTGGGTCCAGAGCAGCAGGATGGGCGCACGTTGCCGAGAGGTGTGTGACACGCCTGCAGCTCTTCAGGGCTGGTGGGCTGAGCTCAAGCTGCTGTGCTCACAGATGAGGCTGAGGGCTGGCAGTGTTAGCAGATGCCCTGATGGGTAGCAGTGGGTTTCTGTTTTCAGACTCAGGAGTAGGTACAGTTATTTAAAGCAATGAGTTAGAAAGGGAAATCTCACTGATTTTTATTAAGAATTATTAAATAATGCCTGCTCAACAGATACAAACACACCATACCAGGTTCCACAGGAGCGGAGTGTAGGGGCCCTAGTGGCAGAGGGGGCTGTCTTGGAAGCAGATGTTTTCCAGGGAAAGAAACCCTTCAGAAAGGAAGGGATGTGGCTGCTGGGAGAACAGCCTCAAGGCCAGTGAGGGGAGGTATGATTTGTTGCGGAGGGTCCTGGAGGAAGCAGCTCTCTTCTCTCTTTAGGATGGAACAAACAGTACAGTAAGAACATGGAAAAGTTGTAGCCCTAAGCATCTAGCCATTGGGTATTGTTTAATTTTGTCACACAGTGAATTTTGTTTATAATAATTATCTCCTGAAATTTCAAAAGCCATGTTGAAGCTTTGCTTAAACAATTTACAGTGCTTATCTAACCAACAAATTATTTAACGGAAGATTTGCTAATCTTAAATTGTAGTACTTTTCCTCATACCTTAGATTTGCTATATTACACAGCAGTGATAATAACAATAATTGGCTCTTGAACCTTCATCTCTCAACAGAAGATTTTGATGCATTTTTCAAATACTCATTAAGTTACATTATGTCCTGGGAAGGAGTATTAACTCTCATTCTTGTTTTAGACATGGATAAGTCTGAAAAGCAAATTAGTAAAGAGAAAAGATACTGATTACACTAAATTGTACAGATTTACAGCGTTCACAGGGCTTTTCACACACACAATGTGGCCGTCGTCAGTCTCATGAGCTGAGTCACGTTATCAGTTCCATTCTGCATGAAGACCTGGAGGTCTGTGGGGTGGAGGAGGGAGGAGTGGGGGAAAAAGCAGGTGTGGGCCATGTTTTCTGGAAAGAAGGCTCGCGCTCTTTTTACCCTGTGGCTGTGGTACGCTGTGCAAAGCCCTGCTAGCTTTTCTTGCCCTGTATTCCAGGCTACTGTACCACAGTCTTTGGTGTCTTCAGTGACTGCTTGCTGGATAATCTTCTGGGAGTAAAAACCAGTGGTTCCACTGTGGAAGTCATTCCCGCGCTGCCCCGACTGCAGATCAGCACCTCTCTGCCCAGGTAGGGCTTCCTAGCAGTGCCATGCCTGCTTTGCTCTTTTCCCCAGTTTTAACTTCCTTATTATTACGTGATGCTTACATTCCTCGTGGGGAATTAGTATATGTACATAACATGCAATTACTTTTTAAAAAATTTCCTTTCTGTCCCCACTTTCTGCCTTCCCTTCATCTCTTGATCCCCAGGCTCTGTCTCTCAGCTTCCTACTGTCTGTCTCTTGCTTTGCTTCTTATTTATACTTTGTGTTTTCTCATATACGGTGAGATTGTATTTGAGCTTATGTGTCTGATTTATTTCAAGGTGCATCCTGTAAATGATTTAGATTTATTTTCCTTTATGACTAATACTCCATTTTGTATAAATATTACATTTTCTTTATCCATTCATCTGTTAATGAATACAAATAGCTTTTTGAACATTTTTAATAGTGCATTTTTTAAAAATAGCACAAAGCATCTCAGGTTTTCTTTTGACCAAAATATGGAAGAAGGATTTTTTGTGCTGGGAATTGAACTTAGGACCTTGTTCTTGCCAGGCAGGTGCTGTGCCACTGAGTTATTTCAACAGCTGAAGGATTTATTTAAAATAACCAGTGGTTTGAATTGGAACACAATTGAGGTTTTTCTTAATGAGATCAGCACAGAATGTGGAATTAGCCTTTGGACCTGTAAGTTTTTGGAAAAAACAGTTAAGGTTTTAGTCTACTTAAGAAAAACTCTTTAACTTGTATAAAATGAAACTGTTCTTTTTGTTTTTTAGCTTTATAGGAAAGCATAAAGAAGAACGGAAAAGAAATCTAAGGAGGTCCAGAAGCAATTGCCATAAATGTTTTGTGGTTTTCCAGAAAGTATTTTATCATTTTTTTTTTTTTTTTTTTTAATAGGGCAGCTCACTTGGGTCCCCTCCTGTCCCTTTCTTGGACAGAAGCTTTTCTTTTCCTCAATAAATATATTCTACTTTTAAAATATATGTATTTTTCAAAAAGTTGGAAATTATACTACATAATATATAGCATCATAGGTTATTATTTTGTGTAACTATATAGCAGAAACTTTTCCTTGTGTCTTTACAAATTGTTTAAAAATTCATTTTTGTACTGATTCAAAAAAATCATAGAGATACCAGTTCAGAATTGCATTTTATTACTATTGCTTCCCTTGCTGTTGGAAATTGGAATCCTCTCAAGCTTTGCTCCTATGAGTAGTAATAAATATCTTCATGACCATTTTTGAGAGTGAAGCTTGTGCTTTTCTGAGATGTTTTTAAGAGGAGCTCATTTTTAATTGGTCTGTTTTTTTGCTAGGCACTGTGCTAAGGGTTAGTGCTATGACAGTGGGCATGGCAGTCTTGGTCTCTGTCCTGGCCCCAAGTTCTGTCAAATTGACAAATGGTTCAGCATCACAAGGTCCTGTGACACAGGCAGTGCACAGCCCCAGGGTACAGGGAAGGTTCTTCCAGGAGAGGCCAGCAATGATGTCCTGGACAGGAGAGAGGCATTATAGCCTAAGTGGGTGGGAGAGCAGCCGCTGGACAAGAGCGCTGAGGTGGGAGGAAGCATCATATGATTGGGGAATAAAGTGAAATAGAATAAGTTAACTTGGAGGGAATCATAGACTAGATTGTAAGAACTACAAATGCAAAAACTTTTAGAAGAAAATAGGAGGGAATATTCATGACCTTGAGTTAGACAAAGATTGTTTTTTTCAATATGACAAAGGAAAGCAAGATCTCTAAAATAAAACTTTGATAAATTGGACTTCATTAAAATTAAAAACATTCGTGCGTCCAAATAGACCATTAAGCAAATGAAAAGACAACTCACTGGCTAAAGGAAAATATTTGCACTTCATATATCTGATAAAGAGCTTGTATTTACATAAAGAACTTTAAAAACTCAGCAATAAGAACACAAGCAATCTATTTAAAAATTGGCAAAAAAGCATTGGAAGAAGTGGAAGAAGATGGCACTCACCAGCTTTTTACCTGCACCAACTCAGCTAAGGACCAGGTTGAGGCTGAGGAAAAAGCAAGATGTCAGTGACCACAGCAGGCCTCACTGGTTTCCTCCTGAAGAAAACCTCCCTCATATGGATATAGGAAAGGTTGGATACCTTGGTTGTTAGAGGGTTTTGAAGATGGGGTACTTTTCCAGAGACCCATGTGGCCCAGTGTCCACTGGATATGGGGTGAAAGAAAAAAATGTAAAATGTATTGGCCATTCAGGTGGATCCTGAAGAATAAATTAAATAAGATGCAATTGTTCAATAAAGATGGTCAAAAGACAAGGTCATTTATAGTATATACATGGACCTGGTTGAAAAAGAGGTTGTGAATGCAGATGACCCAGATCTGCAGAGACCCAATGAAGAAACTCTTAAAGAGATAACACAGAAGGCATGGGTAGTCTTGGAGAGATTGATATCACAGAAGGTTACTGCAGCCATGCCAGTACGAGCTGCAGATAAACTGGCATCTGCTCAGTATGTCCGATACACACCATCCCAGCAGGGAGTAGGTTTTAACTCTGGAGCTAAACAGAGGGTTATTTGAGTGGTAGAAATGCAGAACGATCCAGTGGAGCTTCTAAGGTTCAAGATTAATAAGAAAACTCTGTGAGGACCACCTTCTCTCCGCACCTGTCATGCATTCTCCTAGTTGGAAGATGACTGTAAAGGAACAACAAGAGTGGAAGATTCCTCCTTGTATTTCCAACTGGAAAAATGCAAAGGGTTATACAGTTCCATTTGAGAAACGTTTGGCTGCTGATAGAAGAGGACTTCAGACAGTATACATAAAACTTGGTCAAAGTGACTGAAGCTCTCTACATTACTAATCGGAAGGCTTGTGAAGCTGTGGAAATGTGTGCCCACATAGAACGAAGGATAGCTCAAAAAGAAAAGGACAAACATGAAGAGAAACTAGAGAAATGGCCCAAAAAGCCAGGGAGAGAAGAGATGGCATCAAAACCCATGCGTAAAAAGAGGATGGAGAGGCACATGAGAGAGATGAAATCCGGCATTATAGGCGAAAAGAGAGACAGCATGATCAAAATCTTTCCAGGGCAGCTCCTGATAAGAGGTCATAACTGCAGAGAAGTGAAAATCAATATATCAGTGAAGTTATTGCTCTTGGTGTGCCCAATCCTTGGACTTCAAATGAAGTTCAAGATGACCAAAGGCTTTTCAAGCAGTCAGAGTGTATGGACAGTGGATTTGCTGGTGGAGAAAATGAAATTTATAATGTTTATGGTCAAGCCTGGAGAGGTGGTAAAGATATAGCCCAGGGTATTTATAGGCCCAGTAAAACTCTGCACAGAGATATGTATGATAATGACCTGGAAGCCAGAATAAAAACAAACAGATTGGTTCCTGACAAATTTTCTGGTTCTGACCGGAAGAGATGCCAAGAAGGACTTGTTCAGTTTGAAGAAGATCCTTTTGGTCTGGATGAATTTTTGGAAGAAGCCAAAGAGCATGATGGCTCTAAAAGACCCTCAGATAGCAGCTGCCCTAAAGAACATGAACATGAAAGCAAGAAGGGGGGAAAGAATAAATCCAG
Organism: Capromys pilorides; assembly: GCA_004027915.1. Lineage (NCBI taxonomy): Eukaryota > Metazoa > Chordata > Mammalia > Rodentia > Capromyidae > Capromys > Capromys pilorides. The sequence goes on from PVKN010024476.1 coordinate 6,130, forward strand.
CTGTCTTCACAGTGGACTATTATTCACAACCCTAATGATGCAAGTCATGCGGGGGGCTCTTTGTAAATGGTGAGGACAAAACCAAATCTGGATGCTAGGTCCCAGCACTACTTTTTATTACAAGAGAAGGGGTAATTGAAAATTCTACTTTGAATTTAGCTTTTTTAAAAGAGTGGGTTGTGTTTGTACTTTTCTCACCTTTTCAGCACCTAGAGAGCATGCTACCCCACACATGGAATTGAGACTACTACTTTTTGTGTGACACAAGCAGTCTAGGGTAATATTTTGTGTAAAAACAACTGCTTATAAATAAAAGTTACCCCAACCACAATGAGTAGGAGGATGTTCATGTTATTGGAACTGTGCTATCAAATGAAGTCTGTTGTCCTGTTTTTCTTCAGAGTGGGGAAAGTAAGATCGTGCTTACTGCAATTACTTGTTTCAAATAAAAGCATTTAGAAAAAAAATTGGCAAAAGATTGGAAGCCAATACACAACCTGGGAAGATGCTCAGCAGCATTAGTCTTTCTGGAGCTGGAGCCACCAGGGTTCCTGCTCACATCCAGTAAAGTAGCTGCAGTCAGAAGACAAGTGACAGCCATGGTGGCAAGGTGCTAGAGGACCTGCCCTCACTGCTGATGGGCACAAGTAGTTTCTGTCAATCTGAGTTTCTTAAAGTTTTAACATAAATTTACTGCATAACCCAACCATCCCACTCCTAGGTCTGTTCCCAGGACAAATGATAACATGGTAGGTATGATCTAAAAATATATGGATGATTAAAGCTTTTCTTTTTTTATTGTATTTAGGACAGGCTCTATAGGGTCTCACTATGTAGATTGGACTAGTAGTGATCTGCCTATGTTCAGCCTCCCAAGTGCTGGGATTATAGGTGCATGCCTCCACGCCCAGTCTCAGTCGCTGTCTCAGAGTGTCTTAGGCACTGGGCCAGCATGGCAGGTGGGGGATCCAACCCTAGTCCCTACGTGTGAATGATTAAAATTTAAAAAAAAATTGTTATGGGGCTGGCAAGAGAGCTCAGTGGTCCAAGTGCCTGCTTGGCAAGTGCAGAGACCTCAGTTTGATCCCTGGTACCACATGCCATGCTGGCACCAGAACCCTGGGCACACTGTGCTCATTCTGAGACCAGGTGTGCTGGTACATGCCTGTATCCCAGCACTGGGTCAGCTGAGACAGGAGGATCACTAGGACTCTGAGCTATGTAGTGAGACCCTGTACCAAATAAAAATATTTTGTTATGGTGAAAGATACATTGTCATTAATCCTCTTCCACATACTCCCCCTTACTTTGAACACACTTATTCCATTGTCCTTGCCACTGTCTGAAGCAGTTCTGGAAGTCCTCCTTCCTGAGTGTCCCTGGTTGCATTGTTGTGGTTACCTTGATTTCCTGAGTCAACTCAAAATGTTTATCTTTTGTTGTCATTTTGACTTTGAGGAAGAGCCAGAAGCCTCAGGTGCCTGAGCCAGTGAACCGAGTGGGTAAGGACACATTGCAGTGTTTTCCCAAGCCTGCCTTGCTGTTAGATGGCTCTCAACTGTGGCATTGTTACCATACCTCATAGAGGCATTTGGATAGAGGACTTCTAGACCTGCTTTAAGAAGTGACAAGAATGATAGGATCATTGTGTTCAAGGCGAGAAGAATTATTTTGAGAGTAATTAATAGCAATATATTTTATAATAAAAATTAAAAAATTCAGTTCTCCGTACATTTTAGTTATAGCTTGTATACTGACAGGAAAACTTGTATATCAGTGTTTATATAAACATTATTTGTAAAAGAGTAGAAAGGATGCAGTACCCATCAACTAGTGAACGGGCAAACAAAATGTGGTACATTTTGATGATAAAATTCTACTGAATAATAGAAATGAATAAATTCCTAATACCTGCTGCAGCATCGTTAAACCTCAGAAACAGGTTGCTAAGCGAAAGAAGCCAGGTGCAACAGACTGCAGAGTGAATGATTGTTTTTCTATGAAATTTCTATAAAAGGCCAATCTGTAGAGGCTGGAGTCTGATCAACACTTGGATTGGGTGGGGAGTGGGAGTGGGAATTGGTCACAAGTGCTACAAGGGCATCTCTTTGGGGTGATGGAAATGTTTTAAGACTCAGTATCATGGGCGAGGGACATAACTCAGTGGTATAGCACTGGGCAAGTGTGAGGTCCTAAGTTTGATTCCTGGTATGGTGGTGGGGTGGGGGGAAGAAGACCTGAGTAGTAGTGATGGTTGTCGTATGACTTTGTAAATTTATTAAAAATGATTGTAGACCTTAAACAGGTAGATTGGATGGTTTGTAATGGTTTGGCTTCAGTATAGTGTCAACAGCTGGTGAGCACTGAGCCCATGGTAGCCTCAGGAGAATGCTTTCGTCTTTATCCTTCTTGAGCATGGACCACGTGGAGCCTGGCCACTCTGGCCACCCAAGGATGGCCACCTGAGGATGCCCACCCGGGGTTTGCTTGTCATTCCCATTATCCCTGGTGGTGGAGCAGCACGCAAGGGAGCTGGGTTGAGAAAGATACAGCCTGGGGCTTCAGGTTAGGGCAGAGCACCAAGCACCCATGAGCGAGCCAGTCGTGCAGGGAACTGTGGAGTAGCAGCTGCACACTCGGGGCCCTCAGTATGCATACCAGAAGAGGGGATATGCTTGAGGTGAAAAGCACCAAGCAGGCTATTAGAGATAGAGGGAAGAGTGTTTTGGGAAGAGGTAATGTGTCCTTTGCCCTGCCAGTGAGACTGCTTCAAAGGTCATCTTTGTAGCTAGTGAGTGACTGAAGCGCATATACTAGGAGTGCCTCTATCTCCCTTATTTTCCTCCTGTTTTTAGAATTGTTCTTAAAGACAGTACCCTACTTCTCCCATGGTCCTGTGGGTGCATTTTCATGAGAATGTGCATACTTTTGGGTCTCTGGCACTGCCCACTGAGAGCCTACCTCACCAGGTGTCATAAAGGAGCTTCGGGAGGGACTTGGGGTCAGGTGTGGAATCCAGCCACCAGCCTTTGTGCTCCTAGGCTGAGCTTGGCTTTTCTCTCTGGCCCCCTGGCCGCTCCAGTGCTGCTCACTGCTGGGGCCAACTTGCTCAACACACACAGGGGCTGTATCCCTAAAAATGAAGTTTTGTTGGTCTAGACCTCCTACCTCTCACCATGGGTCTGCCCAGGTCTATCCCTGACCTGTTCTCTTGAGAGTGTGTCCCTGTAAAGAAGCATATTTCCTCCTCCCAGGATGATGGACCCTGGCCCTTGCTTGATATCATAATTCCTCCCTGGGGCTGAGTGGAGTTCCTGCTGTTTCTCTGTGTGTCCCAACTTGCTCCGGACTTAGCCTTTGGCAGTGAGCGCCTCAGCTCCCTGCTTGGGACTGCTGAAACCTTATGGGTGCATTATTCCTTTGCTCTGGATCCTTTTTCCTTCTCCCTCTTGCCCCATATCAGAGGACCTTGGCTCCCTGTTGTCTGACATGTGGCATAATTAGTCGTAACTGTGTTTTATTTTCCTAATACCTTTTCCACACATGCACATTGATTACAGATAGCGTTTACTTGGAGAGAATTGCGCATTAAAGGATAGAATCATTTACAGTGAGGATGTGTTAGACTCCTCTACTGACAGTGCTCATTTCTTGACTTAGATCCAACTCCATCATGCTCTTATTTGCTGAGCACTTGTTTGGGTCACCAGAACTCCCCATCAAAATCCCCAGGAGTGGCCCCAGAAGTACATGGTCAGCTGACCCACCACCTTTGTTTTAAGTGTAGTCTCTTTTCTTGGGACAGAAGAGGTAGCAGTCTTTCATTCTCTGGACTATTGTTTCATGTCCTCTGGTCCCAAGACTGGGAATGAAGTTCGCCTGTGCCACAAGAAAGCTGCTTGGGCCTGATGGTGAGCCTGTGTGTGGTGACCAGGGCAGAACATTGGGCCATTAGCTCAATCATGGGCCATTGGCTGCAGGCAAGGATGGTGTGGAGAGTCCAGTCCTGTGTCGCATCAGTGTTTGTGTGGAGTCCATTGTGTGCGCTATACGTGCCATGGGTTCACTACCACTGGCTTAGGTGATTTCACAGCCCATTTCCAGTGCAGTGTTGGTTCGTGTACATTTGGCTGTGGTGACTCTTGGAAACCTTCAAAGTCCAAGCAAGGTGGGAGTGGGTCACCCACAGCCCTTGGGTACAGGGAAGGATTTTTTTTTTTTTTTTGGACTGGGGTTTAAACTCACGACCTTGCACTTGTCAGGCAGGCCCTTATGCCATGGAGCTATCTCCCCAGCCCCCCAGGGAAGAAATGTTGACTCAGTACCTGCCACCCATTCCACATTATGTGGTCAGGCTTCTCCAGACCTGTGCATACTTTTTGTTTGTTTGTTTGCATTGCTGGTGATGGAGCCCAGAGCCTCACATGCTAAGCATGCGCTTTGTCACTGAGCCACATCCTGGCCTCTGTGTACATATTTTATGTGTCCTGTGATGCATACCTGTCTTCATTGACAGATTTTGACCTCCTTTCTGGAAGTTTACTTGTGGTTTGTGAGGAAGAATAAGGGTAATTTGCAGTGTGGGTCCTGTGAGACTAGACAGGGCTCACAGATCCAGGCCCTCGGCAGTGGTGCAGGACTCTTGTGTCTAAACACTGGGCTGCACTTGTCTTTGGAGTGGGCACTGCTGGGTCATCCTGTATAAGGCCTCACCTGAGATACTTAAGGACAGAGTGCCATGGAGTGCAGCTGGATAGCCCTGTCTTTCTTTTCTTTTTCTCTTCTCTTCTCTTCTCTTCTCTTCTCTTCTCTTCTCTTCTCTTCTCTTTCTTTCTTTCTTTCTCTTTCTCTTTCTTTCTTTCTTTCTTTCTTTCTTTCTTTCTTTCTTTCTTTCTTTCTTTCTTTCTTTCTTTCTTTTTGTCTTTTTGAGACAGGGTCTCACTATGCAGTTCAGGCTGGCCTTGAGCTCACTTTTGTAGCCCAGGCTGGTCTTGAACTGGCACCGATCCTCCTGCCTCAGCCTCCAAAGTGCTAGGATTACAGGCGTGAGCCACCATGCCTGGCTTGGATAGCCCTGTGTTGCAGCAGTGTTTGTGTAGAGTCTGTTGTGTACAGTTGTTATTTCTCTTTAACCCTGCTCCTTGAGCTATCAGTACGAATGGTTCTAGTAAGTTTTTCTCTTAAATCCATAGATTTCCCCAAGGCAGTTCTGTGTGTGAGAGATATACCCTCATAGTCTGTATTGGTTAAGGTTTTAGAGGAACAGAACAGATATAATATAAGAAATGGATATTAACACAAAATATACAATATATAAGGAATTATAAGATTGGCTTATAATAGTCAGCCACAGAGTCGGATGAGGAAGTGTGCAGAGGGCACACTGAAGAATTCAGTCTCGAGGTCTGAAACTTACTGCAGTGCTCTGTGTAAGTCTCTATCCATCAGCTGATGGGTCTGTGATGGAAGACTAAAGTGTCTATGATGGACGCTGAAGAGTCTGCTATGGATGGCGAAAGATCCAAGCTGGAGGCTGAAGAGTCTGCCCTGCAAGCCAGATGGTGAAGTCCAGGCTGAATGTGAAGACTGAAGCTTCTCCAACGAAGTGAAGTCTTGACTCCTTCCTCAGCCCTTTAAAAAGTCTCTTTGTGGAGCTAGGCGTGGTAGCGCACGCCTGTAATCCCAGCACTCAGGAGGCTGAGGCAGGAATATTGCTGTGAGTTCGAGACCAGCCTGGGCTAAAAAAGTGACCTTAAGGCCAGCCCTAACTGCATAGCGAGACCCTGTCTCAAAAAAAAAAAAAAAGTCTCTTTATGCTCACTCTGACTTGGGCCCATTGTGCCCTCGGGTGGAACCAGTGATATCCCAGGATGGGTCCTTGATCCCGCTCTAGGGAGGAGCCAATCATATCCTAGGCAGGCCCTGGTTGTGCTCCAGGGAGGAACTCATTGTTCCCCGGGGTGGGACTCCCACCAACAGGGAACTGGGCCGCTGAGTCCTCCAGCCAAGTTGACACAATGTATCAACCACTACATGGTCTATTTGAATGAATTCATTGTTTAATTTTTGCTATCCGCAGTCTGTTAATTAAGAACTTTCGCTTCACACATGAGAAACTAGAGCTTTGTGAGAGTGATGGAGTTGATGATATGCAGAGCCCCAGGCATCACTGTAAAGAAAGCTCCCCTGCTCCCATGTGGTAGCTCACATGGGTTCCCGATAGCCTGGTACTGACTCCCCGGGGACAGCCAGGGTTTCCGATCCTGTTTCTGAAGTGTATTAGTATGCAAACCTCTTGTCTGATGCGAATGACCCTAAAATGGTATTGATTTGTTCTTTTTCTCTTCTTCTTAAATTTTATCATTGCTATTGCTGTTATTTTAGATCTGCACATTCACTGCAACCTTCTTCTGGTGATGAAATATCTACTAACGTGTCTGTTCAGCTCTACAATGGAGAAACTCAACAACTCATCATTACGCTGGAAAATATTGGGATGGAACCATTGGAGACATTAGAAGTCACCTCAAAAATTCTCTCTACCAAGGGTAAATATTGAGAGGAATGCTCAGATTGTTTATTAGCGGAAGATACACTTTTAATAGCTAACTTTTTTTTCATAGTAGGTCTTAGTCTTTGGGAAATCAATGATTGATTTTAACCTCTTTTCCCTAACAGAAAATACCTGCATGTAGTACTTGGAATTTAGATTAATTTGATAAGAGTGTTTGTTTAATGTTTGAATAAGCAAGCTAATATTCAATGAAAGAAAATTATGTCTTGTACAGTGACTTTTTTTTTTTTTTTAACATTTTCTGTAACTTACCTTGCCTTCACAGCTTAGCATATGGAAAATATTTTTCCATTTCTTCAAACCCAAATGGTCATTCTGTGGCTATTACTCATTATACACCATTTGCTTTTTCTGAATCATAGCTCTCATACATGTCTCCCAGTAGAAATCCTTGGCAGAGTCCCTGTGGTCCCTATGCCCACAGCCCTGCGTGGCCAGGCCTCTGCCCCAGGGTCTGCTTGCTCTTTGCACCCTCTTCCCTTCTGCTGCTTGCATGAGTCCTTGGGAACTAGTTTGTTTTTTCTTGGTATCCATGTTTTGGCCTTTGAAGTCTGATAGAAACCATTGATTCTTTCTAGAACTTAGCTTGCTTCCGCTGCTATCTTTTTTTTGCCTCCTTAGTGTCAGTTAATTTATATTTTGGGTTTTGTCCTCATTGCCACTCTTCTGGAAAGCCTTCTGAGGGCTGGGCTATTGGTCTTTCCTTCCTGCTCAGAGTGCTCTAAATTACTCTGATAGTAGTAGTGGCTGCTTTTTTTTTTTTTTGGTCCCTCACCCCTCTTCTTTCTCCCTATTCCTTCCAGCTCTTGGTTCTCTTCCCATTTGCAAATGCCTTTTTCTCATTTTTATCTTCAATTCTCGTTTTTCCACCCCCTTTCCTTTCCCTAAATTCCCTTTTCCTCCCTCCCTCCCTCCTCCTTCTCTGCCTCCCTCCCTCCTCCCCTCTCTCCCTCCCTCCTTCTCTCTCTTGTGTTTAGTACAGAGTCTACAGGGTCTCATTACACAAATCAGACTCATAGTGATCCTTCCTGTTTTTCAGCCTCCGAAGTGCTGGGATTATAGCTATGTGGCCCCACACCCCATCTCAGTCCTCATCTCAGCGCGCTCCAGGGGTGGGGTTGGCACATTATGCCAGGGCTGGAACCTCTGACCTCTGCATCTACCTCAGCAGGTGCTTTAATCTACCAGCCCTCTATCTCTTAATACCTCATCGATTTGATAATGATGCCTCAGACAAAGGACTTATATCTAGAACATACAGATAATTGAAAATAATCAGCCCCTCCTAGATTCAAAGACCCAGTCCAAAAATAGGCATCTGAGATGAATATGTGCTTTTCAGATGAAGAAATACAAATGGCAAATAAATACATGAAAAATGTTCAGTATCATTGGTCATTTGAGAGATGCAAATTAAAACAACACTGAGATTCCATCTCATGCCAGAGTGTATGTTTGTTTTCAATAAGTCAACCAATAACAAATGCTGGAGGGGCTGTGCAGAAAAAGGAACCATTCTCCACTGCTAGTAGGAGTGTAGATGTGTACAACCGCTGTGGAAATCAGTGTGGTGATTCCTTAAAAAAGAAGTAGGATCAGAGGTTCCATTCAAATCAGTTATTCCCCTTCTGAGCATCTTCCCAGAATTAGAAACATCATACCACAGCAATATATCTGTACCCATGTTTATAGCAATATGATTTGAAATAGTTAAATGCCCATCAACTGAGGAA
>PVKN010024477.1:0-14434 GCA_004027915.1 Capromys pilorides
CACTGTACTATAAAATATGCTATTAAATTTAGCCATCTTTCTTTCCTGAAAAATATACAGAATGACACCTGCTATGACTAAGTCTCCTTTCCATGTGATATAATAAAATGTTAACAAGCTGGGAAGAACAGATACTGGAATGGGGTTGCCAAGGCAACTTGGAAACTCTAAGCATTTTCCTCTCTGCTCATTCCTTTGCATTTACCAGAAGTACAGATTACAGAACATTATGAAATAAGAATGCAGCAAATTAAAGGTAGGAATAGATCCTCCAAGCATATCAGACTACTACGAATACCAGAGGCTAGCTAAAGGAGAGAAATTGTAGAGGAGATTCTATGGCTTTTACAACTGGACAGGCAAAATTCTCTTCCCTTTTCTAAGCCTCAGTCCTCTCAACTTGATGATGGCGGTTACAGGGTCAACATCACTGGCTCTGTAATTAACTGAGATCATAGAATTAAGATGCTTTCACTTCGTGCCAGTTTCTTCTCACTTCAGCCTTTGTAATAAATGTTCATGTGTGTACAAACAAGCACACACATGTTACATGTTTAAAAAGTATTTCAGTACTTTTTCTGATTACTTATGACTTCCCAGATCTAATGCTCAGAACTCTCAGAACAGAAATTCATTAGAAAAGCATGAATCAACATCTCTGTGCTTCCGTTTTCCTTGACATAAACTTATACACTGAATTATGTTTCATTTACTACCTCTTTTTCTTTATGGGTACTCCAGAAACCATAACAATCAAGACAAAATATTTCCATATTTTGTGTTTGAAACCTATGCATTCACATTATCTTGATATCCTTTTTCCAATTTTCTACATCTGTAGAGCTCAGAATGAATCATTTTCAAAGCTAGAAAAGCTTCTTATATCCTTAAATAAGTGAAAAACTGACTAATGATTTTTCTTATGTCAGTGGTTCATGTGTATTTTTCTTGGTCTCTTCCTGAAGAAATCCATCTTATTTACTCAGATATTCTATGCCTGGGAAAGTTTGAATAAAATGCTTGGAGAATTAAAGGAGAAAAACCTACAAAATAATAAACCTAAAACAACAACAGAAACAGATTTGCTTAAAAGAACTTACCTGGTGCTTTTATTCTACCCTTTTTAGAAGCTAGTATCCACTCAATGCAGTTTTCGCAAAGCTCTCTACCCATAAATTTATGGTGGAAATTCAGTCTGTTGATAAACTGATATCCAAGCAACATTATGTGACGAAATAGAGAGCTTGGCTGCATGCCATCCCTGCTTTTGGGTGACATTCAGCTGCATGGTTTCACTTTTTTTTCCTCCCAACTTTGTGTCTAATCAAAGTTTAACCTCTAAATCTGTTTTAGATATGTATTTTGTGCAGACACTTGGGATATAATAGTTGTCAGCTACCTACCTACCTACCAATCTATCTACCTACTGACCTACCTACCTACCAACCTACCTATTTATGTTATGAACCTTGCTCAGTCATTAAATAGTCCTTAAAAGTGTGGTTTTTGACCTATCTTTATTCTATGAGATAGATGCCTGGGGTCAAAGGTCAATAAATCCATCATGGAAACATCAGTATCTCCCAAATTGGAAGTCAGTAACACCCATTCTCATTGCTCTGAATGATGAAGGAATAATTTCTAAATTTAGATATAAGCACATAAATTTGACTGTGGTAACCTATGGAATTATCTCATAGCTCAAGTTCTGTTTTTTTCATACTAATCCTTTTTTTCTTTTAATAAGAAATAACAATGTGACATTTGCACAAACACATTAGTAGTACATTCCCAATAATTGATACAATGCACATTGTTGTCCTCTTAGTAGTTATATAGAACACAGGACGTAGACATGATAATTTTTCTAATCATTGTTGGTACAAAAAATTTCTTCTCATTGAACTAAGAGAAAGTAGTTGTATACATAGTCCAGAATTCCACAATTGCAATGGATTGTTGGCAGAACTGCCAATGTCAGAAGCTATTGATTTAAGCCTTTTACAGCTCAGCATAATAATTTAGCTTTATGTTTTATGCCTTGTGGTTAAACTTTTCTGCTGGGTGGTTAAGGCCAAGTTAAAGCAAGACCTGCATAACAAAACATGTAACTTTTGTATCTCCCAAGGTAAGTCAAATCTCCTCAGGATTTACTTTGAAATCATGTACAATGCTTTGTAGAACTGTTGTCAGTGTCAGCCATCTGGATGAGTCATGGCCATTGCCTGACCAGTTTGCTCTCTGTGAAAGCCTGAGAGAATATTTTCTCTCTAGGTGACTCTCCTTAGGCACACTATGCATCATCAATCCATTTCCTCTGTGGTCCCTCAAGTTCCTTTTTCATTTTGGAGATAAGGATATGATATTCTCCATATTTGATTTTTTTTGTTGTATTTTAGGGAAGGATCTACAGGGTGTTCAGGGTCTCACTACTAGATCAGACTCATAGTGATTCGCCTATTTACAGCCTCCCAGCCATATCTGATCTTGCATATGAAAATAATTAGTGTACAGCACAAGTTGTTCACATTGATCTCATTTCTTCTTTTCTGGAAGCAATTATTACAGACTTCCTTTCTTGTTTGAGAATCTTCCTTCTGAAAGTCAGATATCTGCAAAAAGAAAGAGTTCCTAGAGAAGAAAAATGGGAGCAGAAATATATATATATATATATATATATATATATATATATATATATATATATATATATATATATATATATAAAACCATAAATTCAAGATTTAAAGGAATCTGAGGCAAATTAAAAATACAGAAGTAAGAATTGCAAATCACATGCTTAAAGAAAGAAAAGCTCAACCAACACGAGAGGTTTGCAGGGTGGGGAACACAGCTCAGTGGCCTAAGTGCCCATCTGGTAAGTGAAGGTCCTGAATTTGAGTTTTGGTACCAAAAAAAATTTAAAGGTTTACAGTTTTTGTCAACAATTTGAATTCAGATCTTCTCTTTTCACTCACTGCAGTGACAAAATACCCAACATCCAAGATTAAGAAAAGAAAGGTTTGTTCTGCTCACAGTTTGTGGAGGTTTCAGTTCATACTTGGCTGGCTCAAAGGCAGGGTGACATATGGCAGAAGGCAATAGTTCATGGCAGCAAAACAGCAAGAGCAAAAAGGGAAGAGCAGCAGAGGCAGAGACCAAGTGCCCCAAACCTCTGCCCCTGGTGCCCCATTATACTACATCTAGGCTGTCTGCCAGGGTGAGTGTAGCACTCAAACCATAGTTCCAGTATTGTATCATGAATTAATCACAACCTTTAGAAGCCACCCCATCACTACATGAGGCTTTTGAGGAACACTTAGACAAAACCATAAAAAATCTTCTAATGAAAAAGAGTTTACAAAGATTAGTGAATACCACAAACCCTCCCAATGGATCTGAGGAGTTGGTGATTCTCTACCAAGAAGTGAAGGATAGTTCTTTGCAAAGTTGACATTGTTAAGTGAGTGTCCCTTGAATGTTTTTACTAGAATATTTTCTAGAGAGTACCACACTGGTTGACGTTGCATTTCTGCCCAATCAGGAAAATTGTGACACATCTAGATGTTTGATAAAGAGGTTATTTATTATAGGCAATCTGCTTTAGGAATTTTGGAATTGGGTAACTGAATAAAATGAAGATTTGTTTTTCCACGGACTGGCTAGTATGCTAAAGTACTATCATACATAGTGCTAAAAGAAAAAGAAAGGAGGGAGGGATGGAGAGAGAAAGGGAGGGAGAGAGGGAGAGAAGGAGAGAGAATAGAAAGTTTTATTCAAAGTTCATGAATCTGCACTTACCAGGCACCTTTGCTTCTGTGTTCTTGGTGCTATTGCTATCATTACTGTTGTTGTACCCGTTGCTGCTGTCACTGACATATAAATAAGAGCCATGACAAAAATGTCTCATTCCCTCCAAGCTTCCGTCTTCCTCTTGTTGTATACCAGCTGGTTAGGGGTTCTGGAACATACGTTGTACAGTTATCCTGCTACTGTAGTCAAGATAAGGGTATATACAGATAAACGTAAAATTGAGTTGACAGATGCTGTATCCCAAATCTAATTATGATAGAAAATATACTGTTGACTACCAGTAGAAAGTCTTTGTTAACCCAGAACTTTAATGACTCAGATATCACTGAAATAAGAGAGTTATTGCCCATTAAATGTGCTATCCAGAAAACAAGAATAGATCCTGAGATAAGTTTTCAGAGCCTTTAGGAGCAAGATTAGGTGGTAGATGGAAAAATATCTGCTGGATCTAAAAGAACATTATGTAATAAAAATTTGAGGAAAGTAAAAAAAAAAGTAGTTTACATCAAAGATTCGCTATCTATAACAAGATGTCCAGGATTGCATGAGTAAGGGAATGTTTAAGGATAGGAGAGCAGCTCATAGGAGAAAGAGCTGTTGCCTCTGCAGTAGTGGATTTCATGCCAGGTAGATTGGCACCTGGAGGTCCTGATGAGATTTGTGTTAAAATTTTAGCATAAATTCAAGAATGTGGAATAGTTATTTAATTATTTATGGCTTGTTAGTTATTACCAATTAACTTCTCCCATCTCTATCTACTTCTTCCCATTCTTTGGCTCTTTGTACTAATCTCAGGATTTTTCTCTAACCAGATGCATCACTTTCCATGGTTAAAACACTGACACAGCAATGTAACACTATGCTGGAGATATTAGTGTGTCTTCATAGTGACCTTTAGAACTTGAATCACAAAATTCTTTACAGAATAGCAGGGAAAATGAGATCACATGAATAGTAACCAACTGAGTGGGGAGGACTCAAGATTGGAATTGAAGATGAGATATGTATTGGTCAGGGTTTTACTTAGAGGAACACAAAGATATAAGGAACAGATATTAACACAAAATATACAATATATAAGGAGTTATAAGATTGGCTTACAATAGTCAGCCACAGAGTCAGACGAGGAAGCGTGCAGAGGGCATCTGCATGCTCCAGACTGGAGATTTGAGTCCTGAGGTCTGAAATTCACTGCAGTGCTCTGTGTAAGTCTCTATCCATTGGCTGATGGGTCTGTGATAGAGGACTGAAGTGCCTGCGATGGGTACTGAAGAGTCTGCAATGGATGGCGAAAGATCCAAGATGGAGGCTGAAGTCTGCACTGCAAGCCAGAAGATGAAGTCCAGACTAACTGCGAAGACTGAAGATTCTCCAAGGAAGTGACGTCTTGACTCCTTCCTCGGCCCTTTAGAAAGTCTCTGTGCTCAGTCACTCTGATGTGGGCCCATGGTGCACTAGGATGGAACCAATCATACCCCAGCATGAGCCCTTGATCCCGCTCTAGGGAGGAGTCAATCATATCCCATGCAGGTCCTAATCCTGCTCCAGGGAGGAACCAATTGTACCCTGGGGTGGGACTCCCACCAACAGGGAGCCAGGCTGCTGAGTCATCCAGCCAAGTTGACACAATGTATCAACCACTACAATCCACCCCTTGTCAACTTGGCATGTTTAAGCCAGTCTCCAAATACAGAGGTATGCATATAACTATGCCTAACATTGTTATTACTATCCTGCATACAAACGGAAATGCGCTAATACCCTTACCCAAATGGAAGGTAAGTTTTCTTTGCTTATGTGTCAACATTAACACAAGTTCAATAATCCTAGAATCTTGTACTAAATCTATCCATATTATAACAAAATCATATATGGGGGTGAAGTAGTAGTTATAATCCCCTTTTCTGTAGCTGATCATGGGTTGTAGCTGGTATTGAGAACTACCTTCTTCTACTACCTATTCTGTATTCTCTTGGCCCTCAGCAAGTACCTCAGCAGGTCTTGGTTCTTTCCCTGGCAGAGTGACTCATACCTTCATATTCTTCCTTTCCTCCATTGTGAAGTAGTAGTCCAATTTTCCCTGGATAGTCTGCATCAATCACCCCTGACAACACTGTGATCCCTTTTTTAGCTTGTTTCCTCAAAGGCATGAGGAGTCCAAAGAAACCAGGGGGAAACCTTAGCTTCCAGTTCAATGGTATCATTGAAGTGCTTCCCGGTGCAAGCCTTCCCCCCTCTGGGACTAGGACTTCTAGTCCAGCAGAACATAAGGTTGTGGGGTCAGGAAGCAAGAATTTTGCTAGTGAATCACTAAGTGTAATGGTGAGTGGTACCATTCCTACTCCCACCCCTTGATTCCTGGACCCATGAATCCTGGCTATGGGAGACACAGTACCATACAGAGGGTGCTGATTCAAAGTATATACAGCTTTTTGAAGTACCTTGCCCCAGCCCTGCAAACTATTACCACCTAGTTGGCATTGTAACTGTTTCTTCAAAAGACCATTCCATCTTTCTATCAATCCAGCCGCTTCTGGATGGTAAGGAACAGGATAAGACCAATGAATTCTACGAGCATGAGCCCACTGCTTCACTTCTTTGGCTGTAAAATGTGTTCCTTGGTCAAAAGCAATACTGTGTGGAATTCCATGGCGATGGATAAGGCATTCTGTAAGTTCACAGATGGTAATTTTGGCAGAAGCGTTACGTGCAGCAAAGGCAAATCCATATCCAGAATATGTGTCTATGCCAGTGAGGATAAAGTGCAGTCCCTTCCATGATGGAAGTGGTCCAATATAATCTACCTGCCACCAGGTTGCAGGCTGATCACCCTGAGGAATGTTGCCATACGGGGATTCAGTGTTGGTCTCTGCTGCTGGCATATTGGACATTCAGCAGTGGCTGTAGCCAGATCAGCCTTGGTGAGTGGAAGTCCATGTTGCTGAGCCCATGCATAGCCTCCATCCCTGCCACCATGGCCACTCTGTTCATGGGCTCACTGGGCAATGACAGGGGTGGCTGAAGAAGGAGGTTGGCCACTATCCACAGAATGGATCATCTTATCCACTTGGTTGTTAAAGTCCTCTTCTGCTGTTGTCACCTTTTAGTGAGCGTTCACATGGGAAACAAATATTTTTACATCCTTTGCCCATATGGAGAGGTCTATCCACACACCTTTTCCCCAAGTATCCTTGTCACCAATTTTCCAATCATGTTCCTTCTAGGTTCCTGACCATCTGGCCAAACCATTGGCTACAGCCCATGAGTCAGTATATAGTCACACATCTGGCCATTTCTTTCTCCAGGCAAAGTGCACTACCAAGTGCACTGCCCAAAGTTCTGCCCACTGTAATGATTTCCCTTCACCACTGTCCTTTAATGATGTCCCAGAAAGAGGCTGTAATGCTGCAGCTGTCCATTTGCGGGTGGTGCCTGCATAGCATGCAGAGCCATCTGTAAACCAGGCTCTAGTCTTCTCTTCTTCCAACAGCTGATTATATGGCACACCCCACAATGCCATAGGTGCATGTTGGGAAACAGAAGGCAATATGGCAGGCATAGAAGCCATAGGTATCTGGGCAACTTCCTCATGTAATTTACTTGTCCCCTCTGGACCTGCCCTGGCTCTATCATGAATGTACCACTTCCATTTAGTGACAGACTGCTGCTGGGCACGTCCAACCTTATGACTTGATGGATCGGATAATACCCAGGCCATGATAGGCAACTCAGGTCTCATGGCGACCTGGTGTCCCATAGTTAGGCGTTCAGTTTCCACCAATGCCCAGTAAGAGGCCAACAACTGTTTCTCAAAAGGAGAGTAGTTGTCTGCAGAAGATAGCAGAGCCTTGCTCCAGAATCCTAAAGGCCTTCTCTGCAGTTCACCTATGGGGGCTTTCCAGAGACTCCAAATAGCATCCTTATCTACTACTGATACTTAGAGTATCATGTGATCTGCTGGATCATATGGTCCCAGAGGCAGAGCAGCCTGAACAGCAGCCTGGATCTGTTGCAGGGCTTTTTCCTGTTCCAGACCCCATTCAAAATTAGCAGCTTTCTGAGTCACTCAGTAAATGGGTTGGAGTAATACACCTAAATGAGGACTATGTTGTCTCCAAAATCCAAATAGGCCTACTAGGTGCTGTGCCTCCTTTTTGGTGGTAGGGGAAGCCAGCTGCAACAATTTATCCTTCACCTTAGAAAGAATATCTCTACATGTTCCACACATTGGACTCCTAGAAACTTCACTGAGGTAGAAGGACCTTGAATTTTTGTGGGATTTATCTCTCATCCTCTGGCCCTCAAATGCTGTACTAATAAATCCAAGGCGGTTGCCACCTCCTGCTCAGTAGGCCCAATAAGCATAATATCATCGATGTAATGGACCAGTGTGATATTTTGAGGAAGAGAAAAATGATGAAGATCCCTATGAACTAAATTGTGACACATGGCAGGAGAGTTAATATACCCTTGTGGCAAGACAGTGAAGGTATATTGCTGGCCTTGCCAACTGAAAGCAGATTGCTTCTGATGGTCATTATGGATAGGTATGGAGAAGAAGGTATTTGCCAAATCAACAGCTGCATACCAAGTACCAGGAGATGTGTTAATCTGCTCAAGCAAGGAAACCACATCTGGTACTGCAGCTGCAATTGGAATCACCACCTGGTTCAGTTTACAGTAATCTACCATCATTCTTCAAGACCCATCTGTCTTCTGCACAGGCCAAATGGGAGAATTAAATGGAGATGTGGTGGGAACCACCACCCCTGCATTCTTCAGGTCCTTGATGGTGGCATTAATCTCTGCAATCCCTCCAGGAATGCGATACTGCTTTTGGTTCACTATTTTACCAGGCAAGAGCAACCCTAGTGGCTTCCACTTGGCCTTTCTAACCATAATGTCCCTAACATGACAGGTTAGGGAACCAATGTGAGGATTCTGCCAAGTACTGAGTATGTCTATCCCAATTATACATTCTGGAACAGGGGAAATGACTACAGGATGGATTCGAGGACCTATTGGACCCACTGTGAGTTGGACCTTTGCTAAAACTCCACTGATCACCTGCCCTCCATAGGCCCCTACTCTCACTGGAGGGCCACTATGGTGTTTTGGATGCCCTGGAATCAGTGTTAGTTCAGAACCAGTGTCCAGTAGTCCCCAAAATGTCTGATCGTTCCCCTTTCCCCAGTGTACAGTCACTCGGGCAAAAGGCCTTAAGTCCCTCTGGGGAAGGATAGGAGAAAGATTGAATGTACAAATTCTGGGGATATTAGGATCCTTCCCCAAGGAGTCCTGGCCTCCCCATCATTCAAGGGGTTCTGGGTCTGTAAACTGGCTCAAATCTGGAAACTTGTTGAGAGGCCATGATTGCTTATTACCATGATTCGAAGTAGGTCTCTGTTCTTTTGCCCCACCATTCTTTCATTTATATAAATCTAGCAAAAATTTAGTAGGTTTCCCATCTATTTCACTTTTAGGAACACCATGACTAATCAGCCAATGTCATAGGTCTACGCGTGTCAGCTTATTCTGGTCACTGTTTTGCTTCTGCTGTCTGCGGCGATTAAGTGCTGCCACCTGACCCCTGGAATTCCGGGTTCCAATCAAGCCCATTGCCCTTAAATTTCCTAATTGAGTAACTGCGGTCCCCACTGTAAGTTCTGGCATGCAAAGAAGGGCAATGACAGGGCTCTTCAGGGATGCTGGTGCTCCTCTCACAAATCTGTTTCTCAAAGTATTAGTAAAGGGTGTGTCTTCAGGATCATCCCAATGTGAAGGAGGAGGCTTAAAATGACAAATCCATTCCAACATCCACATTTCCCTAAGCCTCTGAATCCCTTCATCAATAGTAAACCACGGAAGATCAGGCATCTCTAACTCAAACACAGTGGGCCATCTTTTGAGCCATACTTCTGTCAACCAGCCGAATAGACTGTTAACGCCTTTCTTTACTCCACGAGCTTCAACATTGAATTCAGGATCCCTACTTAATGGGCCCATTTCAACAAACTCAGCCTGATCCAGGTGTATGTTTTTGCCACCATTATCCCACACTAGTAAAATCCATTCCCATGCCTGCTCATTAGGCCTCTGCTTGTAAGAGTTAGAAAACTCAAGGAGGTCTTTGGCAGAATAACGGATCTCTTCATGGATCACCTTATGTATCTCACCCTTAGGCAACTTCTGTGATTGAAGTCTGGTTATGGGCCTAGAGGCAAAAATGGGTGCTGATGGTGGGTCCTGAGGACTCACAGTATTATCCTGTTTGCTCCACACAGGATTGATGTCTCCAGATGTATTAGGAGACACTAGTACTGCAGAGGATGAGGGCAATGATTCCTCTTCCACAGTGGGCAGGGAATTCTCTTCCTCAGGCAAAATAATTTCATTAGCATCTACAAACTCAACCTCCTCAGCCTCCTCAGGATCCTCCCACACATCTCTACTCCAATTTATGGGATCCCATTCTTTTCCAATCAGTGCCCTCATCTTTGCTTCAGATACCCTTCGAGGCTGAGCATTTAATTTACGTTGCAGTTCAGCCAATCGAATTATGAGGGACTGCATTTGGGTCTCTGCAACCTCAGCCTTATGGCTAAAAGAGAGGAGATTGTCTGTCAGGACACACTTAGAAACTTTTAAATTTTTTATCTGAGTCTGAAGGCGGGCAATCAAATCTATGAGCTCCTTATTTTTATACATAAGTTTTTCTATTGCGCCTACAATGAACCAACAGGCATCATTATATTTCCTACTGCTCCAAAGATTTTCAAAATTTATATGTATGGAATCACTAAGTTCCTGACATTTCACAAGTGGTGACTCAGGATAATCAAATGGATCAAGGCGGGATATTACTTCAAACAGCTCACACCAGGGATCTTTAGTACACTCCTTAATACTAGAAGAGACCATGGTGTCTTTAGGTCTCTTCCAATCTTGGAGCCAACTCCAGGAACTCTTAAAGCTATTTAAAAATGCCATCATTATATTCTGTTTCTCTAGGGCCACTCCTGGTACTGTATTCTGTATTGGCCAGGATTTTACTTAGAGGAACAGAAAGATATAAGGAACGGATATTAACACAAAATATACAATATATAAGGAGTTATAAGATTGGCTTACAATAGTCAGCCACAGAGTCAGATGAGAAAGCGTGCAGAGGGCGTCTGCACGCTCCAGACTGAAGAATTCAGTCCTGAGGTCTGAAACTCACTGCAGTGCTCCATGTAAGTCTCTATCCATCGGCTAATGGGTCGGCGATGGACACTGGAGAGCCTGCAATGGATGGCCAAAGATCCAAGCTGGACTCCGAAGAGTCTGTGCTGCAAGCCAGACAATGAAGTCCAGCCCGAATGCGAAGACTGAAGCTTCTCCGAGGAAGTGATGTCTTGACTCCTTCCTCAGCCCCTTTAAAATGTCTCTGTGCTCAGTCACTCTGACGTGGGCCCATTGTGCACTAGTGTGGAACCAATCATACCCCAGCATGGGCCCTTGATCCCGCTCTAGAGAGTAGCCAATCATATCCTAGGCAGGCCCTGATCCTGCTCCAGGGAGGAACCAATTGTACCCTGGGGCAGGACTCCCGCCAACAGGGAGCCAGGCCACTGAGTCATCCAGCCAAGTTGACACAAAGTATCAACCACTACAAAATTAAACTCTCAGTCAAAAATCTAGTATTTTACAAGAAGCAGAGTGCCACTATATATAAGAGGTAAGTACTTCCAGTAAGACAAGGCCGGTAAGGATCATGTCCTAAGAGAAAGTTATCTCCTGCTGTCTTCCTGTCTCTGCTTCTTCTCCAGGCTCCCTTCAGCTTCGCAAGTCTACGTGAGGACCTTTACTAGATTTAGTCACCCTAGGGCATACAGGGGCTAGGAGTTCAATCTCCAGGCCTGTTGTGTCAACCCCACACCCGGAGCATGCTAAAACAGCAATTGAGACTAGGCATGATGGTGTGCACCTGTAATCCCAGGTCTTGGGAGGCTGTAAATAAGCGGATCATCATGAGTCTGATCTAGTAGTGAGACCCTTCCCTAAAATGCAAGAGAGAGAGAGAGAGAGAGCAGGAAAAAACTAAAATAAAATATGCTTCAAAAGGGATATGTCTAGAAATTTAATTTTGACACTATAATCTCAAATAAGTTAAAAGAAAGAAAGAGATATAATAGCAAAAGTAACTAGAATAGTTGTACTGGGAACTGTAAGACAATTCTAATTCTAGACTTAAAGCCAGGTTGTAAATAATTGTAATATTTACAAAATATGTTGTTCATTAGGGACCAGCAATGCTTCTCCAAACACAAATTCAGCGGCATAGCTGATAAGTGGTAGTGTCAGCACTCAAATCCCCTTGATCCCTAGAGCTAAAGAGAAATGTAGTCAGCATGCACCCTGCTCTGATGGAAAATTATCCCTGCTATTCAGCCACTGCCTGCAGAGGAAAAGCGCTCATCTTGATGCTTTCCATCCTTCAGGTGCATTTTATTCCCACCTGGATTGGTACATAGTGAATAACAGGAAGCTTGTTTTCTTTTTTCTTTTCTTTTCTTTCAGTACTGGCAATCGAACCCAGGACCTTGCACTTGCCAGGTAAGCACTTATTTCACTGAGCTATCTCCCTGGCCCAAGCTTCAATTTCAGAAAGACAGGGTCAGGTGTCTGTAACAGAACATCAGTCTTATTATGTTCAGTCATTGATCTTCTAATAAAGCTCCTGGGAAATCTTGCAAAAAGACATCCACTGGCCAATTCTATCAGTGCCCTTACCTGCCCAAATGTGTTCAAATTCACAAAGAATGTGAATGTGAGGTGCTGGTCCTCAGTTATGAGAACTCCAAATAAAAAAGCCACCTACTATTCAACCGTGTTTTTTTTTTTTAAACTGCGGCCTATTAACATAACTTTATAAACCTTAAAAAATCAGTAGTGGCCGCTGTGTATTCAAAGACTATCATTTCCTTTTAATACTGTTCTTGTTGTCAGTAGATAAGCTTAGGGTTCTGGGACTTTTAGATATTATAGAGCTGGTGTTTCTGAACTTGACAAGGTGCCTTGTGAAATCTTAATGAATAGAGAAGTGCAATGTAAAGCTTCTTTAAATTTTATAATAAAGGAGGCTCAGTAATGGATCAATGACAGTAATGGATCATGACTCTGGTGTCATGCCCTGATCTATATTCCAAGTTTTCTCAAGGACTCAAATGGAAGCATGGCAGGCAAGTTTATTAAATATTCATATGGTCTAAGTGGGATAGAAAATACAGTGGGTCACAGAATTAGGATACTAAAAGACTTCGTCAGGTTATAGTGACTGGCTATATACAATGGGATGAAATGTTATAAAAAATAAAAGCAATTCTCTGTGTTGAATTTCACTGCTCGTTGAGTGAGTACATGGGGTTCATGAACAGCATTAAAGCCACAGTAAGTACAAGACATGTTTATTCTTTTCTAAACTTTATTCATGTCGTGGCTGGCTCAACCTGCCCTGGGGGTAGGGCTGGCACAGCACGTGGTGCCGGGGATTGAACCGTGGTCCCTGCAGTTGCCTAAGCTTGCCTAAGCAGGTGCTTTAGAGCACTGAGCTATCTCACTGGCCCTGTACAAGACATGATAATAAGGCACCAAAACAATTAATGAGTGTATAGGCTTCATCAACAGAAATATAGTTGTAAAATAAGCCAGAGTCTGGGGCCAGGGGCAGGTGAGATGGCTCAGCAGTCTAAAGCACCTGCTTAGGCAAACTTAGGCAACTGTAGGAACCACGGTTTGATCCCTGGCGCCACATTCTGTGCCAGCCCCACCCCAGGGCAGGCTGAGCCGGCCATTTTATATATATATATATATATATATATATATATATATATATATATATATAATCTGGAGCCATCCTTGTGTGCTTTGCGCTGGAGCATTGTGTTCACATGAGACACACAGGCGAATTAAGACACAATGTCACTGAAAGAGAGGTGCCAAATCATAGGATGATCTGATCTGGTACATGTGGTAGAGTTGTCAACCCTGGAAAAGACCTGTGGGTGGGAAAAATGCTACAAAAAAACATCCAAATAGCTGACACATTTAAGAGATTTTAGAGTTATTCTCCTTATTCTTTTTCTTTTTTTTTTTTTTTCTTTTTGGTATTTTAGGGAAGGGTCTATAGGGTATTCAGGATCTCACTACTAGATCAGACTTGTAGTGATCTGCCTGTTTACAGCCTCCCAAGAGCTGGGATTACAGGTGGGCATCACCATGCCCAGTCTCCATTCTCCACATTCCTAAAAAAATAAAAGTGAGAGTCAATAAATAGAAGCTAGAGGGGTACAAGTTTCTGATGAGATAAACAACCTCAGGAAGGAATGATTTGCCCATTTCTAGAAATCTTTAAGAAAAAAGTTTCACTTGATGAGATCAAAGTTTCCTCTCCACCAAACACTACCAGAAAAGAGCTGTCAGTAAGCCAGCATGACCTTTACCATGAACCATACCTACTGGTACTTTGATGTTAGACTTGTAGGTCTATAGAACCATGACAAGTAAATATTTTTAAATTATCCAGTCCCTGGTGTTTTCTTATAACACCCTAAACTAAGACACAGCCCCTATCTCACAGAAC
>PVKN010024478.1:0-14421 GCA_004027915.1 Capromys pilorides
ATTGCTAGTTTGAAATTGGCCCTGATGGAACTATTTACACAACATAAATTGGAAATTGCTATAAATTAATTTTTCTTTCCTCCCTAGGGATCCAGTTTAGCAACAGTTTTTATTGAAAATCATGGTTCAAACTAAAATGTCTTAGAAATAGAAAGGTAATATCCATGAGTAAAAGAGGCCTGAGGGTAACAAATGTAATCCAGTAGGAAATGATGAGACTGTGGCAATTGGTGAGTACTTAGGCTCCATTAAAGCAGTAGCTGTTACTTTACTTCCACCTGTTACCATACACAGGTGTTAGTGGATTGTTTTCAGCAATATACTTTATCAAGTGGAGCTGGAATACAAGGTATTTATGTCACCTCTCCCAGTAACAAAACTTGCTCATTGTTTAGATGCAATCGAAATGTGATAGGGGAAATTCCTGTTTAATTAAGGAAAATCATCTGGACAGATTCATTCTCCTCAGCTTTTTAAAAATTTTTGTTTGTTTTTTTATTTATTTTTAGTATTATAGCCGGCTCAGCCTGCCCTGGGATGGGTCTGGCACAGCATGTGGTGCCAGGGATCAAACCATGATCCCTGAGGTTGCTTGAGACTGCCTAAGCAGGTGCTTTAGACCACTGAGCCATCTTGCCAGCCCTCAATTTTTGTGTATTTAGTACAGGGTCTACATAGTTTCACTACACAGATCAGACTTGTAGTGATCCTCCTGTTTTTAGCCTCCTAAGCACTGCGATTACAGATGTGTGCCAATACCCCCAGTTTCAGTTGCCATCTCAGCATGCCCTGGGGGGGCAGTAGGGCATACACTTGGTCTTGGTGGCCAGTTCAGCTCCCAAGGGAGGTCCACCATAGCAAGTATACCTGAGATCGAGCCCCAGTCCTTGTGCTTGACTAGGCAGACACTTAGACTGCTGAGCTATCTCCACAGTCCCAATCCTCATCTCACGAGCCAGCACTTTGCCATCTTTGCTTTCGGGAATCTGGTTCCTGCTTCTACTCCCTGTGTTATTACTACCATGTTTTTCCTTCCTGGAACATTGAAAGTGTAAGAAATTGAAAACTGAGAATATCCAGCTGGCTTCTTGTAATTTTATTCTGGCTTGCATGTTGTATTTTAGTCCATGTGCCATGAAGCTGGAAAAGATTCTATCCTCAGATTTTCATCTAACATTATATGATATTTTTAGGCACAAAGATAATACCTGGTGCTTGTTTATCTCTGATTAAGAGTAATTTTCCTCTTGAAACTGTAGGAGTTTTATTACTCTTTCATTTGATGGTATATTTTCACCTTATTCTCTGGCTCATTTCTACATTGGAGAGCAAGATGGGAAATTGGCTGATTATCCTACGTGTATCCCCATTCTTGTAAAACTAGAGCTTGAGTAGCTATAAAGAATTCTGGTGAAACCATAGCTTTCACATTGGATTAAGTGGGTTTAGGTGTGAAGGAGAGATTGAGGTGGGAAATAACTGTTGTGCACATATTGTATGGCAAGTATTCCACATACATTAGACAATTGAATATCACCAGAAATACTATCACTGTCCCTTTTTTATGTAGCAGGAGATAAGCATATAATGGTTATGTGACTTTTGAAATCCCATGTTAAATGTATTGAGTCAAAAGCCTTGATTCTTTTGAGTACATCATGCTACTTTCCTGAAGAGAGGTAAAAATTGCAGTTAAGACCGTATAAAGACAATATAGTCACCAAAAAGTTGTTTGGTGTGTTCCTTTACTCCAGGATTAAAGTGGTTTATTTTAGGAAGTTTTAGGTAGTTCAAGGGAACTGGAGATACCTTGAGCTTGTATAGTATGCTACTAAAGCAATGCAGTTTGGTAAACATATTTAAACATTATTTAGAAGTAGCATTCCTAGAGAAAGATGTTTATTTATTTATTTATCTTTTTTTTAACTACCTCAGGATACCTTAAAGGCAGATCTGAGGATCAAACTGCCATCCCCTGTGCCTGACTGAATTGCCCATGCAGTTACTTAAACTGCTGAGCAAACCCACAAGCCCCCATATAAGTAGTGGTCCTAAAGAGGCAGCTTTGGTTCAACCACATTTCACTTGTCTGTGAATCACATAACACTTGGGCATATTCTGTCTTAAATTTGATTAGATGACAACTTTTTGTTAATAAGCTTTTGAAAAATCTTGGTAAAATACTGAGAAAACACTTAAACGCTGAGAAGCAAGTCTTAAAACAGAAATGTTATATTGTATGCTTTTCTCATGTGGCTTATTCATGGTCTTTTTAGAACACATAACTTTGGATCAAGAAAGTCAACTCTCTCATCTTTTAGATATCTGGTATAAACCTATATACTGATAAATGTCTTGATTTAAAAATAAACGTATTTCTAAAATTTCTGTAATCTAAATGCTACTTATAAAATTCAATTAATTAAGGTAATTGATTTACCTTTGTGATACTGGAAATATATTGTACAATTGCTCTCCTACTGACTTTATCTCTTCCTCCCCTCACCCTGTTTTTTTAAAATCACTTTGAAATAGAGTCTCACTAAGTTGGCCAGGCTAGCCTTAATGCTGTCATCCTCCTGCCTCAGCTTCCCATATCTAGAGGTATGCACCACAATGACTAGTTGAAATCTGATCTTTCCAATGACCTTTACTATATATTTAAAAAAGCAATCCTTTGAGAATATAATTATATAAAAAGCTTCCACTTATCTGAAAATCACTTAAAAGGAAATTGCTTCTAAAAAAATTACTATTCAAATGTAACACCAAGTCCAAACAACAAACACTGGGTTATTTTTCTTTGCTATGAATAATTGCAAGGCATACATGGAAAATAACAGTGTAACTCAAGTAATACAGTGAGTTTGAAAAGTACCTGCTTCTAGCTCTGTGAATGTGTCTCAGTGGCAGAACACATGCATAGCACGTACAATGCTCACTGTTTAATTCCCAGCACCAAAATAACAGCAACAAAACCCCCACCACTCTACTTCTATTCATTCTGTTTCCAAGATCTTGTTTCCAAGATGCTATAGGTACTTTCTATGTTTATTTATCTGGTTTTCATAAGCTTCTAGGAAACAGAATTGTTTGAATTCTCTGGATTGGCTAGTTATGGTACAAAAATAAACAAACTCCACATCTCTAAACATACCTTTGGCACTCACTCTGGATAACCAAAATAAGTCTCCTGGGAACTTTGTTCATTTAAGTCCCACAGAAAAGCAGGTTTCATTACAATGCATTCTCCCCTTATTCTTAAGGTAGAGATACTGAGGAGGGGGCATATCGTGCACTCTTAAAATTTGCCTTCGGAAGTAACATAACACTGTCATTGACCAAACCAAATTGGGAGGCCATACTCAGCTTTAGGGAAGAGGATTAAAATCTTGCTACCAAAAGCCCAACAAACAGAAGTTAGAAATATTAAGTGAACCAAAACAACTGTAAACAATTTCATTTTTAGTCCTTTTTAGAAATGGCTAGCAGAAATAAAATACAAGAGAAAAACTTTCTGTAATAAATAAGCATACATACAAGTAACAAAAGGTTTCATTAAAATATATGCTATTGGTGGTAAAAGAATGACAGAATAAATTGTCAACCTCTACATATTCAATAAAGTATCTGATTAATACAAACTATGTTGGTCTGAAGTTTTAAAGAAAGAAGAGTAAGGAGGTAGAATTTGTGAAGCTATGAAGCATAATGGGTGGGAGGAGACAAGAAGTTGTGTAGGAGAAGGGGAGGTAAAAATGATCATGATGCAATGAATTTATGTGCCAACTCCCCAAGAGGAACATAATAATTGGTATAACAAACATATGCTAATAATAACTTAAAAGAGAGACAGAAAAAATAATTAAACCTATACTGTAATACTCATTAATTTTTACAACCCCCCATTTTTTAAAAGTTAATTCGATAACCTGCTTTGTCAAGTTCTAATGGGACAAGGTGAATTTAAAAAGGTAAAATTTTCTGGGCATCGTGGAGATTACCTATAGTTCTACATTCTTCAGAGGAGGATGTAACAGAAAAATGGCATAGGCCAGCCTGGATGATTTAAGTAGCTTTGTCACAAAATAGAAAAGAACTGAGATTGTAGCTCAGTGGTAGATTCCTGGCCTAATATAAACAAGGTTCTGCAATGAATTCTCAGAACCAAAAAAGTTAGTATTTGTGTCACCAGAACATTGTTCAGTATTAATTATTCTGCAATACAACCATTTGCATATTTTAAAATGCGTATAAATTCTGAAATTCATTTTATAAATCATCATACAATAATCAATTGCATTTGAATATAACAGAAAGGAACATGTGGAAACTGAATTTAAAACACAATGACATTTACAATTGCTCCAAAGAAAATGAAATATGTAAGCACAAGTCTCATAAACTGTGTATAAGAGTTTGATGTTGAAAACTATAAAACACTGATGCATGAAACCTAAGAAGACTTCAGTAAATGGAAAGACTTACGATGTTCATAATTCAGAACACTTAGCCATTACAAATATCAGTTCTCCTCAAATGGACCTGTAGATTTAATGCAATTCCTATCCAAGCCCTAGAAAATATTTTAAGGATGCAAACAACGTTATTATAAAGTTTATATGGAAACTTATGAAGTCTTTAATTTAGCTAGAACTGTTTTGGAAGGAACCACTACACTTAATATTAAAAACAACTTATTTCTGCAGTAATCAAGACTGGGTGACATTGGTGGTATGACAAACACACAGATTAACAGAATAAACATAGGAACTAGAAATAGACCAATTTAAAAGCAGTTCAGTGGCGGAAATACAGATTTTGCCACAAGTGATAATGGAACATTTGAACATCTGTAAGCAAAAGGTTAAAGCTCTATACTTTATGTGAGAACGAATTCTAAATACATCATAGATTTCATGTAAAATGTAAAACTATTAAACTCTTAGAACAACAATATAGGAGAAAAATTTTGAGATTTAGAGGTAGGCAAAAAGTTCTTAACACCAAACCATGATCCAAAAACGAAAATTTTGATAAATAGAGCTTAAGTAAAATTAATATTTGTTATAAAAAGCCTATAAGAAGAAAATGAAAACACAAGCTATATACATTTGTAAGGATATACAGGTGCCAAATAAACACATAAAAGATTGTAAATATCATGGGGCATCAGGGAAATGCAAATTAAAATGAAAATGAGATACCAGTATGTGCTCACTAGAGTGACTAATATAAAAATCACAACAAATGTTGGCAAGAGCATAGATCTTGCCTGGATCTCTTATACATTGCTAATAGAGTGTAAGATAGTACAGCTTCAGCTGCTCTATAATATTACAGCAGTTCTAATAAAAGTAAATATGCAGTTACTATATTACCAAAAGCTGTGCTGTTTGGTATTTATCACAAAGATATGAAAAATTATATTTATGCAAAAACCTATAGACAAATACTCATAGCAGCATCATTTGTAAGCCAAAATCTGGAAACAGTCATTCAGTAGATGAATGTCTACACAAACTGTGATATACAGTGTTATGAAATATTACTCCTAAAAAGAGAAGCAAATTACACTAATTGAAACAACTTGATTAGGTATTCAAGGAGTGAAAGACAAGGCCACTCTCAGATAACACAATGTATGATGCTGCATAACATTCTTAAATGAAAAAAATTGTGGCAGAGAAAATTTAGTGTTTGTCAAGGAGCAAGGGAAGGAGACAAGATGATAAGTGCGACACAGAAACACTGAGAATCCTTTTGGTATTCGCACTGCTCTGCACCTTGAATGTGGTGGTGACAGTCACATGAGCCTACATGTATAATAAAGCTGCATAGAACCATAACACAGAGCATGTAAAACTACTGAAGGCAAAATATGGTAAAAAGTTTGCACCATTGTCAGTTTACTGGCTGTGATCCTACTATACAAATGCATGATGTAACTATAGGGCAAACCTTGATGCAGCACATTCAGAATCCTTCAGAATTATGTCTCAATACTGCATGCAAATCTATAATTATTTCACAATAAAAAGCTTTTAAAAGTAATTATGATCTTATTTACATTCACCTTCTCATATAATAAAAATAGAAAAGAAAAGGAGATAATCACCAGTTCAGTTTCTGTAACACCTGATGGGGTGTTTAAGTTAGAATTCATGAAAATACAAATTCCAGTTCATAAATCAGGATAGAAATTAATATAGAAAGTGCAATATTTCTAATAATGAACAGTTTTTCAAATAATCGAATGGCCCTGTGTATGATTACCTGTAAATACGTTCCTGAATAGGTTCAATTGAACTAATCCAATAGTAGCAATTGCCAAAAATATTTTTTAAGTCATTAGATACTGTGATGCCTTATTATGCAGTGTTCTTAATACTACATCAATCAATGAAAGCAAATGGTTGCAGCCAAATATATGAGTTTTATACCCCAATGAATCTATTTACTTTATTGTACTATTTTTATTAGTAGTACATGTTTGTGATATATAGAGATTATATTCATTTTGGAGAATTGGCATATATACATATCACATCTTAACCATTTTTACTTCAGTTCCCCCCATCCTTGCCTTACTCCTCTTTTCTATTACTCTATTGGCTTCACATGCTAGGAACCAGGTTTGTCTCAAGGTGTTTTGAAACCCATTTTTGCAGAATACTCCAGGAGAACTTCAGAAGTGATGTTGAGGATTGGGGGATGGATACGCGAAACAAATTTAACAACCTGCCCTTGTCCTTGTAGAATTCAATTTAGTGAGATAAAACATTAGCATATTAAGTGGAATAATAGTTATATGGTCACAAATACACAAGTCCAAACAAATATATATGACAGCACAAATTAAATACACATGGCTACCCAAGCAGAAGATTAAGTTACACATTTTGAGCTTTGAAGGCAACATATAAGAAAAGGTGAGTTTTTCCATTTTTAACAGTAAAAGTAACATCTCCAGCAATACAAGGGCTGGTTAGATATTATCACTTTTATGGAAAGTAAAAAGGACACTTTTTTAAAAAATTCCTTTGTTCTCTACTTCTGATGTGAAGGTTTTTGAAAAGTTACCATTTCCCCAAGATATTAACTTTTTTCATCTACAGACTGGAAATTACAAACAGACAGTAGTGAGGCAAAAGTCAAAAATTGTTATTTGGAATCTCAAATTTGTCATTGACTAGCTTTGTGAACTTGGGTATGTCAACATTCTCTACATCAGTTTTCTGTTCTGTGAAATAAAGTTTAAAGTTTAATGATTTGGAGAGTCTCTAGGAACTCATACTTCAGAAGTCACTAATAGTTCAGTTGGTTGTGACATTTTTAAAAAATTGGTTGATATATTGAATATGAAATTGCACTACAAACCTTAAAGTGCTATACAAAATATTGATATTATCCAGTTCATGGAGAAAAATCCCAGTAGTTCTCCTCCAAATTTAGTGGCCTAAAATATAAAAGGGTTTGGCCAAGGCAATGCCTTCATGGGACCTATATGACTGTGATAATTTTTTGTAACCATAGGTCATCCAATAAACACAAGTTTGTATAACTTACCTTCAGACCACCAAGGCATCTGCAATGTTTGTGTGATTTTAAGGTCTGGCCCTTGCACCTTTAGAGTCTGATAAAGCAGTGGCTGGCTGAGCTGGGCCACACCAAGTTTTCTTCAAGAATTGTGAGCTAGAGCTCTCTTTGTGACAGAAGGTAGATAATCTAAATCTCCACAAAACCATCTTGGAGGACAGCAAACCTTTCTCCTTTGGCACAGTGAGGATCATGGGAAATGTCCAAAATAATAAATGACATGCCAGGACATATTTTACCAGACCAGCTCAATCTCCAGGCACACAATAAAGGGTCATTGTGCCACAAGAGACAAAGTGCTGGACTTTCACGCAGAGCTGCAAGACAGTAGCCAAGGCTTTCAGAGATTGCCCAAGTGCTGGGGAGCTTCTAGGTGCATCCAATGCAGAGGGGAGGAGGGACTGAAACAGATGTGCGGTCCCTTTAAGACCCCATCGGTCTTCCAGCCAAAGGAGGTGGGGGGAGCAGTGTGGTGGGGCGCTGCGTGATGGGAAAGTCGGCGGCTGAGCCTCACACTTTCTCCCAGTTCTTTAACTTTTTGGCGGGGGGAGTAGAAATAAAGCTGTGGTGCCCACACGGAGAAAGGGTGAATGCTTGAGCTGCTGCGTGCTTGTGGACTTCTCACCCGGGCCAAGCGGACAGCCTCCCCGGCCAAGTGGGGAGTGGGCAGGCGGGTGGGCAGGTGGCCCCGGGCCGCGCCCGCCCTTGCCTTAGCTCTGCCCCTGCAACCCGGCCAGCCTCTGCTCCCTCGTGGTGTGAGGGCGGTGATGTTTCTTCCTCCCTCCCACTTTTGAGCAACATCCCTCCCCTCTCCGTGAACACTCTAGCTCACTGCCACAACCTGCGAACCCCAGACCTCTGAGGAGCAGCCAGGAGCCTAGAGTGCGTGCACCAGTGACAGACGAAGGAGACCAGCACACAGGTCAGTGAGCAGTATGGGTGCCTGCCTCCTCCACCTTCCTTTCAAGCCCTAGCACAGGTGGTGTGCCTTCTGTGGGCTGTAGCAGCCTCTTGAAGTTCCCCTAGAGCACCTCAAACTCTTAGATCTGCTGCCCCAATGCATTTTATGATCAAGATGCCAGCGACTGAGATACAGGTGAGGCCCAAGGCGCAGACCTGACGTGGGTTGGGGATCTGTGGATTTGAACTCGTAACTCGCCATTCCCTGCTTTGGCCTACATTTCTAAGTGTTCTTTGTTGCTTCCAGGGGCCACTCAGATACTCCCTGCAGATTCTTAGTGGGTTCTGCAATACCCTTAATTAATGTAAGTGTCCAAGTGTCTGTTTTCTCATTTACTGAGTTCACCTGGACCAGTGGCTGATTAATGTCTACTAAAGTTAAAGAAAGAGTGGATGGGCAACAGGCCATCCTCTGGACATTTGTCTCGTTTTCTGGACCAGACTACTGGGATCAGAGTTTGAGACACTGAACTCAGAAGACAAAGTGATATTGCCAGAAAACAGAGTCTAGAAAACCAGCCTTCCAGTCCCTCTCAGCCCTGCCACTAAGTGAACTCATTTAAGCACTGCTCCCCCAGACACTGGGGCCCATTTTGAAGGAGGAGTTGAGGGAAATCAAAAGAAATGATAGATGGGGAAGTGTTTTGCAAGGCAAATTCAAGGCATTGTTTGTCAATCATAACCAGCAGTGAAGTCATTGCCACCAACAATGGATATCATGGGCCAAAATGCCAGTATTTTCAGTGGCAACCCAAGAGTTAAATGAGCTTTGCTTATTTGGTGGTAGTGTGTAGAGGGGGTTTCAACTGAGGAACAAAAGCTTGAGACTCCAATGCCTTTCCTAATGTTTGTCAGAAAGAAAATTGCTACCCTAGGGACTGTCTCATAGAGGATAGTGAGTGTGAGATTACAAGGTCAGTCAAGCCTGTCTGGAGGATTAAAGAGCCACTGTGAGACTAGAAGAGCTGACTGACATGTGTTCATCCCCTCCTATTCCTTTGCAATGCTGTTCTGAGTGTGAGCTTCTGTCTCTTGATGGCCTCGACTGCCTTGCATCTATAACCAGGGCAAGAAGCAGTAGATAATCACTTAGCTAAATATACAATGTCAATGTTTGTTTCCTGGAGGTACCTTCATACTGTATCCTTCCCTTTTTGCCTTATTCATTTCTTGTTCTCTTCTTAAACCCTCACCACCCTCCTTTCCCACTCTCACCTGCCATGGTGGTTGAAAAGTTTTGTTTGCTCTGTTGCTTTCTTATTGGTTCCTGCATCCCACCAAAAATGTCAATGGCTACATTTACAAGTAACCTATAAAAGAGCCAGTGCAAGTTCCATGACACAGTAGCCTGTGTGAAGCAGACAGAGAGTTAATGCAGAAATAACTCCAGTTAACTGGGTCAAAGTATAATTTGAAAAATTAAAGACAGTTTGATTCTTTGCAAGAATCAGAGTCGGATGTTTGCTGAGCAATATTTTCTTGTTCACTGCTTCAGTCCCAACAAATGTCTTCAGGTCTCACTCCCCCAATATAGAAAAGAAAATTTAAGGGGATAAAGAGAAATTGAGCAATGGGGAGATCTCGGTAAGGAACTCTCTTCATATTTTTACACAGAATATAAAGGCAGGACTTCAAGATCTTGTAAATCAAAAGTGAATATTTATAAAGCAATTCATTTTCTGATGTTCTCCATCCCTGCCTGGAGGCCACACAGATGACAGGAATGCCAAAAGAGATTAATTGCTCTCTAGTCACCAACTTTTCTATTTGCTCATAACATTATTTGAGACCCAAGAAAAGCAGAGAATTCTAAGGACCATTTTCTTGCCAGTTTGAGTTATGAAGCAATGCTACTGTTCACTGAATCGCCCAACCATTGTATAAGAAAAACAACCAGTTAGTTCTTGCATGGGTAGAGACTCAAAAGCCACAGTTTCAGAAATTCCCCCTGAGAACTGTATATGATTGTGACAAGTTGAATTTCAATAGCTAAAATTCTGTCTCTTTTATAGGCCTGGGAGATAAGCGTATTTCAGTAGGCTCAGAAAGAGGCTAATAATGAAGGTGGGAAGCTGTATTAAATAGGTAGTAAAATGCCTTACTTCAAAGGAACCAGTACTTTTCATCGCATGGAAATGTTCTGAGTGATTGAAAGGAGATCACAAACTCAGAGAGGAGACCAAGACACCAGAACTGAGTTTTTTGGAAGGCTAGGAAGATTAGTCTAGGAGAATTAAGTCCTTTTATAAGGATCAGAGATGAAGTAGAGAAAGAAGGCAGGTGGGTGCTATAAATCCTGCTTAATAGCACAAATTGTTCTCTATGATCAATTTGTCCTTGATTATATATTCATAATTTAAAACAATGGACGTTGAATTTCCCCAATGACTTCATAGCATATACAGTAAGACATGTGGCATCCACATCAGAGCCAAAAGAAATTAAGTTCTCCAAAATGATAATTCCTTTGCAATCTTCATGCTCTATATTTAGATTGGACTACTGAAAAAGATGTTTGAATCCAATTATTATCCCAAGTTAACCCCAAGTTGAATTTTTTGTTTCTAAACTAATTACATTTTTCCCAATCTCCAATTGGAAGAGTCTTACAAATTCTAAAGTCTATGGAACTGACTCATGATTAAATATGACCTACAACAAACTTTGAGTTCTAAGGTTCAAAAGGCTTTAGATTTCTATGCCTTAGAATGGAAATGACAATCTCATCTTTTAAAGAATGGTATTTGCTTTAGTGGTCTTTTGGATAATCATGCAAGGTGAAAAAAATTCTGTTCAAATTTGCCAAAATTCCCTTAAAATGGCCAATTTAAAATTCCCACTTCAGAAAGGACTTTATCGAAGGGAAATATGTCCAAACTATTCTAAGCAATAAAACTTTTCAGATGTTGAATTGCATCCTTTTGCTATTTATGTCTGGATTTATTTTCAAACAAAAGTAGCCAAATAGAACATCCTTATAGTTCTCATGGAGGAACAGATAAAACAGTAATGAATTTGCACTTAATTCCTGAAGGATTAATTATAAGAATAGTCTTAAAGCTAAGATTATTTAACTTTCATTGTAAGAATTGCTTGTGGTTGTGCTTATCATTTTCACCTTGTTTGCCAAAATAGCCCTTTTGCAAACTCCAGTCTTTCTTTTCTCCTCCCTGCAAATCTCTTGAGAAAATCAATTCCCTTTGAAAAGAGATTTCAAACTTTATTTTTATTTTCTTCTGACTTGCTTGTAAGAATTTAGCTTTGGTTTCAGATAGGAATGCATGTTCTTTCACTTGAATTTGCTCCCACAATCTTTGCAAGACAAGAGAGACCAGTCTTTTTTCTTCTGCAAGCAAACAATGCTTGC
Source organism: Capromys pilorides (assembly GCA_004027915.1). Taxonomy (NCBI): domain Eukaryota; kingdom Metazoa; phylum Chordata; class Mammalia; order Rodentia; family Capromyidae; genus Capromys; species Capromys pilorides. The sequence goes on from PVKN010024478.1 coordinate 11,927, forward strand.
ACTTATGTAAATTTTCCGGCATTTTTCCCTAGCAAGTTGGAAGCCTAAGTATCAGTGATCTCTGTGAGTTCCAGGGAATTTGTTCTAAGTCTTTGTTTCTGTATGCTTTTCAACAGTTTGAGTACACTACACCTTGGAGTCCTGAGTTGCATTTCACAGTGGTCCCAATGAAGAAAAAGTGGAAAATGGGAAGTATGAAATACATCTTTTCCTTGTTGTTTTTCCTTCTTTTCCTAGAAGGAAGCAAAACAGAGCAAGACAAACGTAAGTGTGTTGAACTTAAAAATTTCATATAATTTCTTTGAAAATGTGGTTATATACTATAGGGATTATGATTTAGTGTAAATGTGGCAATGATATTGTTCTATGAGAAGAAAGTGAATGTTGCTCATTTATACATGAGTTGATAAAAGAGAGCATTGAAGGGAAAACTTAAATTTTGGTCTGTTTTTCTGATTATCACATAGTTTTTATCTCATAGAACAGATGATATACTTGTCCATTTTTCTTCCTTTGTGCTAAACTATATAAACCTCATTCTAGTTTATAAATCTCTACAAATGTCTGAGAATTGAGCTAGATTTTTTCCAAATTTAACTTTGCCATAAAGATCTTTAGTTTATGGGGGTGGAGCAAAAGCAAAACAGCCTCTGTCTATTTCCTTATGCTATAAAATCAAGAAGGAAGAAACCTTCACATGAACTGGATTCACGTGAAAAATCCTTTGAAAAATTGAGAATTCAGGGCCTGTCAACAAATTGGATGTCATTTATTGAAAGGAATGCTCCTACAAACCCAGGGTATATGTCTAGAAAGTCAGTAATCCCTGCTCCATTTGCAGCCCTCTCTGAGGTAGATGGCTTGCTTAAATTTGAAGGGAAAACCTCAGCTGTGGTTCCCTATTATGGTTGCATCAAAAAGAGGCACAAAGTGGAATTGGTCCAAGAGGGCCATTCTCTGCTCCACTGAACTTATTCATGCAAGGGAGCTGTGAGAAAGCTCTTGTTAGGAGCCACAACAGCAGCATCTGAAGCCCATCACTTAAACATTTCTCTCCTTTATCAATGGAAGTTAAATATATTCCATGAAAGCTTGCTGGCAAGGCAGATAGTTCCAAGCCCATTCCATTTTTAAGCTAATTTCTTTCACTAAATACATAGTGGAGTTAGTTTTTTTTTTTTTTTTTTCTGGAGAAAAATACTGCATTTAATTAGGTTTTTAAGTAGGAGTATTCTATAGGGATATCCTATGATTCATACAGAAAAGGAAATTTAGCAGGGCATGGTTTCATGAAGGAAGCATGGATTCACCCCACTCACCTTGTATTCTGCACACTACTTTTCCTTCCATGTGATTGTAGTGCATCTTAGCTCATCTTTTCCAGAAGTCTTCCTTGTAAGTGTGTGTGAAATAAAATGGATATATGTACACCCATTTCCAGCTCAGATCACAATCAGTGGGGCTTGAAAATTCCTTCTTTCGGAAAGAAACAGCATTTCTCAGCCTTTTGGATAAGATCAAATGCAGAAAGAAACTTGCCTTATGAGCAATTATTGATGGCCTCATGGAAGAAGCTTGTAACTCTCATTATACCTTCTCTTCTTCTTGGAGGCCTTTCACATTTACAAAGAAGTGAGGAATAATGTCCACTAAACATAGAGATCTATTGGCTAACCCAAGAAATATGTGACAAAAATATGTATGGAACAAAGCTAATGTAAAATAATGTTTCTAGGTTCTTATGAATGTATCCCCAAACACTTTTGTATTCAACTGACGTCAAAATGATTATGTAACTGATAGTTCAACGTATCTGTTCAGGTCTACAATTTTAGGATTATAGCTAGATGATAAATCCAAAGTCATGATCATTCCATAAAAGTACTCTTGAGCATCATCTTGTGGCTTCAACTAAGCTGTCTTGAACATGTACAAAGTCATCTCTACTAAAGGGGAAATATTAAAGCATATTCTTTATTGCATAACCTTCCTACATGCATAATATGCATCTATGGAGTTATGCATTGCAGCTCTAACAGTAAACAGAAAGTTGGAAACAATGGAAATGTCAATCCATAGGACTTTGGTTATATAAGTGACCCAAGTATTATATAATACCAAATTAACAATATAAATGCTGCTTATTGAAATTTTGGTGAGCCTGGAAAAGGCCTTGATCTTTGAAATTAGAAAATTTATATATGTTCATATTATGAAAAATATGAAACTATCTAAACTTCAAAAAGTTCACGTAACCCTTGACTCTCTGTTCCTCTCTTTGGAGATAACCATTATTAGTAACTTGATGTGTGCTTTTATACACATTTCTCTGTGTTATAAAACTATACATATATTTCTGATTTTTTTAATTTAAAAAAATGGAAATTACATATTGTCCTATACCTTCCTTTTGCTCAACAATGTGCCTAGGACATTAATAGCAAACTTTTTCGAGTTTTCAGTAATAACAGACTGCTGTGACATGCTTACCATTG